>JAPWTK010000390.1:185000-287500 GCA_029963805.1 Aromia moschata
TCTCCCATCGTCCGTTTTCTCTGTATATTTGTATATGGTTGAATATATTATATATGAATGGTTATATATTCCTAAGTATTTCAAAAATATATTACTATTGGTAAGTGATATAAAAAGTCTATAAGTAAAAATATAAAGACAACTGAGTCATCCCGCAAAAGTGCCAATAAATGGACATACTGTACAGTTAACGACATTAATATATCTTATCGTCGATTCAACTCTAACGCACAGTTTTTCTGCGAACATGCTACGCAAGCACAATTACTTGTGCCCCAACTTGTAGATTACGTTCGTGCCTCTGTCTAGATCTAGTAGTTTGGCTAAGGGGAAATATTTCTCTTGTAGGCGTCGAGGTAAAGTAAATTAAACGACGCTAATAACCGCAACTCTCCCTCGAACTTTGTCAAAGCGGTATTTCGTCTCCAGAAGTCTCCTCCGCCGCACTTACGAACAAGGAACTACACAGTTACTCTACAGTTACCTGAAGCCAGTCATTGGTACACACTCTCTCTCTCTCTCTCTCTCTTTCCCTGCCTCTCTTTCCCTGTCACCCTCTCTCTCTCTCCCTACCTCTTTCTCTCTCTCCCTGTCTCTCTCCCTATATAGATATATATATATATATATATATATATATATATATATATATATATATATATATACCCCCCCCCCCCCCCCCCCCCCCCCCCCCCCCGCACCCCCCCGCCCCCCCCCCCAAAAACCCAAACCACCCTTTTTCCCAAACCCCACCCCCCCCCTTCCCCCCCGGGCCCGGCCGCCCCACGAAACCCCAAAAAAAACAAAATTCACCCCCCCCCCCCAAAAAAACAACCCCCCCCCCCCCCCCCCCAGAAAAGCCGCCCCCCCCCCAAGGGGCCCCCCCCCCCCCCCGCCCCCCCCCCCCCCCCCCCCCCCCCCCCCCCCCCCCCCCCCCCCCCCCCCCCCCCCCCCCCCGGCGCCCCCGCCCCCCCCCCCCCCCCCCCCCCACCCCCCCCCGGGGCCGGGGGAAACCCCCCCCAAACAAAAAAAATACCCAACCCAAAAAGAGATTCAAACGGGCCCCCCCGGGCCGGGGTACCGGGAAACCCCCCGCCCCCCCCCCCCCCCCCCCCCCCCCCCCCCCCGCCCCCCCCCCCCCCCCCCCCCCCCCCCCCCCCCCCCCCCCCCCCGGGGGCAAAAAACCCGGGGGGGTTACCCCCCGGCCCCCCCCCCCCCCCCCCCCCCCCCCCCCAAACCAACACCCCCCCGGGGGGGGGCGGCCCCCCCCCGCCCCCCCCCCCCCCGCCCCCCCCCCCCCCCCCCCCCCCCCCCCCCCCCCCCCCCCCCCCCCCCCCCCCCGCCCCGCCGGTGCCCCCCCGGGGGCCCACCCCCCCCCCAACCCCCCCCCCCCCCCCCCCCCCCCCCCCCCCGAAAACAACCCCCAAGCACCCCCCCCGGCCGGAAAAAACAACCCCCCCCCCCCCCCCCCCCCCCCCCCCACCTCCCCCCCCCCCCCCCCCCCCAAAAAAAACAAACCCCCCCCCCCCGCCCCCCCCGGGCCCCCCCCCCCCCCCCCCCCCAAACAAACAACCCCCCCCCGCCCCCCCGGTTTTGTCCCCCCCCCCCCCCCCCCCCCCCCCCCCCCCCCCCCCCCCCCCCCCCCCCCCCCCCCCCGCCCACACCCAAAACGGGGCCCCCCGCCCCCCCCCGCCACCCAACAAAACAAAAAAACCAAAACCCACAATTTGGGGGGGGGGGGGCCGCGGCCGGCGGGGCGCCCCCCGGGGCCCGGCACCCCCCCCCCCCCCCCCCGGCGGCGCCCCCCGCGCCGGGCCCCCGCGCCGGGGGGGCCGGGGGCGGGGGTCCCCCCCCCCCCCCCCCGGGCCCTCCCCCCCCCCGGGGCCCCCCCCCCCCCCCCCCCCGGGGGGGGGCGCGGGGGGCGCCCCCCCCCCCCCCCCCCCCCGGCCCCCCGGGGGTTCGGGGGGGGGGGACCCCCGGCAAACGAACCCCAACAAAACACAAAAAGTGTGTTTCTTCCGCCCCGCGGCCCCCGCGGGGCCGGGGGGGGGCCGCGCGGGGGCCCCCCGCGGCAAGAACAAGAAAAGCAACAAAAACAAAAAATCAAACCCCCCCCCCCCCCCCCCCCCCCCCCCCCCCCCCCCCCCCCCCCCCCGCGGCCCCCCCAAAAACAAGGGTTCCCCCCCCGGCCCGGGCCCCCCCAAACCCCCGGTCCCCCCCCCCCCCCCCCCCCCCCCCCCCCCCCCCCCCCCCCCCCCCCCCCCCCAAAAACAAAAACCCCACAACAAAAAAACCCCTCTTCCCCCCCCCCCCCCCGCCCCCCCCCCCCCCCCCCCCCCCCCCCCCCCCCCCCCCCCCCCAAACCAACCCCCCCCCAACCCCCCCCCAAAACAAACCCCCCCCAAGGAAAGCCCCCCCCCCGGAAACCGAGAAAAACACAAAACCCCCCAAAAACCCCCCCCCCCCTTCCCCCCCCCCCCCCCTCCGGGCCTTCTCCCCCCCCCCCCCCCCCCCCCCCGCCGGGCGCAACTCCCCCCCCCCCCCCCGGGCCGGGCCCCCCCCCCCCGGCCGCGGCCCCGGGGGCCGCCGCCGCCCCCCGGGGGCGGGCGGGGCCCCCCCCCCCCCCCCCACCCCCCCCCGGGGTCTCCCCCCCCCGCGGGTCCCCCCCCCCCCCCCCCCCCCCCCCCCCCCGCCCCCGCCCCCCCCCGCCCGCGCGCCCCCCCCCCCCCCGCCCCGCCCGGCGGGGCGCCCCGGGCCCCCGCCGGCCCCCCCCCCCCCCCCCCCACCCACCCCCCCCCCTCTCCCCCCCCCCCCCCCCCCCCCCCCCCCCCCCCCCCCCCCCCCCCCCCCGCCCCCCCGGCCCCCGCCGCCCCCCCCCCCCTCTCCCCCCCCCCCCGCGCCCGGGCCGGGGTGTTGTTTTGTGGTTCGGGGGGTTCCGGGGGTGCCCGTGGTGCTTTGCCGCTTTTCGGGTTCCGTTTCTCCCCCCCCCGCCTGCCCCCCGCCCCGGGCGGGGGGGGTCCCCCCCCCCCCCCCCCCCCCCCCCCCCAACTTCTTCCCCCCCCTCCCCGTCGCCCCCCCCTCTCTCCCCCCCCCCTCCCCGCCGCGGCCCCCCGGGGGGGGGGTGGGTTCCGGGGGGGCGGCCCCCCCCGCGCCCCCCCCCCCCTCCCCCCCCCCCCCCCCCCCCCCCCCCCGCCCCCCGCCCCCCCCCCCCCCCCCCCCCCCCCCCCCCGCCCCGGGGGGCCCCCCTGCCCCCCGGGGCTTTGGGCTTCCGCCCCGGCCCCCCCCCCCCCCCCCCCCCCCCCCCCCCCCCCCCCCCCCCCCCCCCCCCCCCCCCCCGCCCCCCCCCCCGCCCCCCCCCGCCCCCTGGTTCCCCGCGCCCGCCCCCCGCCCCCCCCCCCCCCGGCCCGCCGCCCCCCCCCCCGGGCGGCGGTGGGGCCCCGGCGGCCCGGGGGGGCCCCCCCCCCCCCCCCCCCCCGCCCCCGCCCCCGTCCCCCCCCCCCCCGGCGCGCGGGGCCCCGCCCCCCCCCCCCCCCCCCCCCCCCCCCCCCCCCCCCCCCCCGGCCCCCGCCGCCCCCCCCCCCCCCCGGGGGGCCGCGAACCCCCCGCGGGTCTCCCCCCCCCCCCCCCCCCCCCCCCGCCCCGGGGGGCCCCCCCCCCCCCCCCCCGCCCCGCGCCCCGGGGAAGAGAGCAAGCCCCAAACCGGGTGCCCCCGGGCGGGGTGGGGCCCGGGGGGGGCGGGGGGCGGGCCAAACAAAAACCAAACCCAAATTCCGCTGCCCCCTAACCTTTCCCCTTTTCTCTCTGCGGGGTCCGGGGTCCGTGTTGTGGGGTGCCCCCAACTCTCCGCCCCCCCGCGCCGCCCCCGGGAAAAGCCCCCCCCCCCCAAGCGGGGTCGCCGCCCCCCCCCCCCCCCCCGCCCCCTGCCAACTTCCCCCCCCCCCCCCCCCTTTCTCCCCCCCCCCCCCCCTTTCCGCCCCGGGGGCGCCGGGTGTCCCGCCCCCCCCCCCCCGGGCCCCCGAACCCCCCCCCCCGGCCCCCCCCCCCCTCTCTCCCCCCCCCCCCCCCCTTCCTTTTCCCTCTCCCTTTCTTGTCTCCCCCCGGCCCCCCCCGCGGGCGCCCGCGGGCGGGGGGGGGCCCCCCCCCCCCCCCCCCCCCCCCCCGCCCGTCTGTCTGCCCCCCCCCCCCCCCCCCGCCCCCCCCCCCCCCCCCCCCCCCCCCCCCCCCCCCGCGCGCCCCCCCCCCCCGCGCCCCCGCCCCCCCCCCCCCGCGCCCCCCCCCCCCCCGGTTCCCGGGGGGCCCCGGGGGCGGCGGGGGGGGGGGGGCCGGGGGGGGCCCGGGGGGGGGGGGGGCGGCCGCGGGCCCCCCCCCCCCGCGCCCCCCGCCCCCCCCCCCCGCGGGGGGCGCCCCCCCCCGCCCCCCCCCCGCCCCCTCTCTCCCCCCCCCCCCCCCCCCCCTCTTCCCCCCCCCCCCCCGCCGGGGGGGCGGCCCCCCTTTCCTTCTTTTTCCGCCCGCCCCCCCTGTCCCCCGCGCCCCCCCCCCGCCCCCCCCCGGGGCCCCCCGCCCCCGCCCCCCCGCCCCCCTGCCCCCCCCCCCCCCCCCCCCCGCCCCCCTTCCCGCCCCCCCCCCCCCCTGTCCCCCCCCCCCCCCCCCCCCCGCCCCCCGCCCGCCCCGGGGGGGGGGGCCGCCCCCCCCGCCGTTCCCTGTTTGGTGGGGCCGGGCCCCGGGGGGGCCCCCCCCCCCCCCCCCCCCCCCCCCCCTTCCCCCCCCCCCCCCCGGCCGGCCCCCCCCCCCCCGCCGGGGCCGGGCCGGCCCCCCCGCCCCCCGGCCGCGGGGGGGCGGCGCGGCCCCCCGCCCCCCCCCCGCCCCCCCCCCCCGCCCCCGCGCCCGGCCCCCCCCCCCCGCCCCCCCCGCGCGCCCCCCCCCCCCCGCCGGCGGCCCCCCCCCCCCCCCCCCCCCCGTCTGTGTGTCTGTCTTTTCCCCCCCCCGCCCCCCCCGCCCCGGCCGGGGGGGGGGGGGGCCCCGCCCCGGGGGCGGCCGGGGCCCCCCAAACGCCCCCCCCCCCCCTTCCCCCGGGTCTTCCCCCCCCTTTCTCCCCCGCTTCCCCCCCCCCCCCCGGGGGGGGGGGGGGGGGGGGGGGGCCCCCCCCCCCCCGCCCCCGCCCCCCCCCCCCTTCCCCCCCCGCGTGTTCTCCCCCCCCCCCCCCCGCGGGCCCCGGCCCCCCCCCCGGCCCCCCCCCCCGCCCGCCCCCCCCCGCCCCCCGGCCCCCCCCCCGCGGGGGGGCGCCCCCCCCCCCCGCCCCCCCCCTGTCTTTTCCCCGCCCGGGGGGGCCGCGGCGGGCGCGGGGCCCCGGGGGGGCGGGGGGGGGGGGGGCCGGGGGGGGCGGGCGGCGGGGCCCCGCCCCCGCCCGGCTGTCCGGTTTCCCCCGCCCCCCCCCCCCGGGGGGGTTGTTTCGCCCCCCCCCCCCCCCGTTTCTCCCCCCCCCCCGGGGGGGGCCCCCGCCGCCCTTCCTTCCCCCCCCCGCGGGGGGGGGGGGGGGGGGGGCCGGGGGGGCGGGGGCCCCCCCCGGGGGGGGGGGGGCCCGGGGGGCGGGGCGCGCGGGCGGGCGGGCCCCCCCGCCCCCCCCCCCCCCCGCCGGGCCCGGCCCCCGGGGGCGCGCCCCCCCGCCGGGCCCGCCCCCGCCCCCGCCCCGGCCCCCGTTTCGCGCCCCGCCCCCCGGCCCCCCCCCGGGGGGGGGGCGCCCCCCCCCCGCCCCCCGCCCGCGGGGGGCCGCCCCCCCCCCCCCCGCCCGCCCCCCCCCCCCGCCCCCCCCCGCCCGTCCCCCCCCGGGGGGGGGGGGCGGGCCCCGTTTCCCCCCCCCCCGCCCCCGGCCCCCGCGGGCCCCCCCGCCCCGCGCCCCCCCCGCCCCGGGGGGGGGGCCCCCCCCCCCCCCCCCCCCCGCCCGCGCGCCGGGGGGGGGCGGGGGAAAAAAATATATTTTTTCGCCGCCGGGCCCGGGGGTCCCGCCCCGGGGGGGGGGGCCGCCCGGGGGGGTCCGGGCCCCCCGCGCCGGGGTCGGGGGGGCCCCCCGCCGCCCCCCCCCCCCCCCCCCGGGGGGGGCGCGGGGGCGTTTTCGCCCCCCCCCGGTTTTGGGCCCGCCGGGGGGGGGGGGGGGGGGGGGGGGTTTCCCCTCTTTTTGGCGGGGTTGGGCGCCCCGGGGGGGGGTCCCCCCTGGTTTTGGGGGGGCCCGCCGGGGCGGGGGGGGGCGGGGGGGGGGGGGGGTCCCCCGGGGGTTCGGCCGCCCCCGGGGGGTTGTCGCGGCCGGGTTCGTGGTTTTTCCCGGGGGTGTGGGGCCCGGCTTTTCTGTGGTTTTTAACTTTCGTCGTTGGGGGGGTGTTGGTTGCCCCTTTCCCCCCCCGGGGGGGAAACCAAACAAAAAAATATTCCCGTCTATATATATATATATATATATATATATATCCCTTTCTTTTTAATCAGAAGTAAAAGATTATCCTTTCTCGTTGACAAAACAAAGTTATTCCGGACATAAGGATAATACCTTAATAGCAGGTTAGATTTCCTGTGTAGCTGACCAAATTCGGTTTCCGTGGCCGCCTTGATCTCGGCCCCGATGAAAGCGAGGAGAGAGACCGCGTTGCAGGAACCGCAAATCCACTTAGAGGGCTACGAGCCGACAGTGCCCTCTAATCCTCTGCGAGATATTTTCTGTGCAGGAACGCCGCAAAAAGGAGACTCTCATGATCCTGTCTTTCGCATGCCGTTGCCTCCTGCCCAACGACGAGAGAACGTTAGTCTCGGCTAATTCCTCTGTATATAATTTCATAGCGTTTGTCAGTGTCGTTTGTATTCGAGGAAAAAGAAAGGCAGCACGTGGGCGGAATGCGAGTTTTGCACGGAGGTGTCCTTCGGGCGATTTATTTTCGGTAGTTCGGACACATTTATTGCCTACTTATTCGGTAGATAAATACATGGTGTTAAAAAAAAATGCCACAAATCTTGAGGGTGGATAATGTGGCCGAAAAAATTCAGAAAAGTCGTAATGAACATAGGTTCTCAAATGGGCCGTTTCTGAGATACGAGATACCTTTTGCTTTTACACCATTATATATAGTCATTTAATGAACAACAAGCCATTCTTTGACTTGTTAGCTTGTTGCATGAACCTGGCCTCATGAGTAAACAGAACGTTGCCAGCCAAATGGGGATCCTCTGCCTGAGTTTGTAAAAACCATCGGGAAAATAACAGACGTGCTATTGATACGATGGAGGCTTTACCCACTGAGCATGTGGTACAAGTAAATCTGCTGCTTATGGAGACTCTCCAAACAAGAGGAGCACTAATTTCTACATACCTTGCTATTCTCCGGACACTAGTCTCTGAATTCTGCTCTTAAAATTGCCTTCTTGCTTGTATAGGTATATCTTGATCTCCCGGAATCATGGAACTGTTTTGAATTGAATTGACCCAGTGCAGTCTTACATAAACACGAACAGACGGGGGTATGGCGATTGAGATGAGCTTCAATATAACGACATTGAGGTTCTCTGACATTCCTATTGGCACGATCATACAAGAAATGCATGTGGGCTAACTCAGTGTTAAACAGTCATAGCGAAAACTCGTAAAATTATGCACTAACTACTGAATCAACTACAAACTGTGCCATCAGCGGACATACCTCCTGTCGACTACGATAAATAATTATACGCATATAAAAATATAGAATAAAAAATATGCAAAAGGTTGTACAAATCATTTGGATTTCAAAAGATGAATAAAAAATATGAAAGAGATTAATCACAAGTCTGAAGAAGGAATAATCCTTCATATCTTCGAAAACGACAGTTTGTGAACCAAATTCATGAACTCTTCTGCATATTTTGGGTCATACTATCCAACCTCAAGGATTTTGTCACATTTTCTTAATACCCTGTGTATTTACTACTCACTATCCGCGATACTTTTAAGGAAACTTATAATAAAAATATACCAAGGGAAGAATTCGTGGCTCGGAATCAAAACAAAAAATAAATCATCTGAAGACGATGTTGTTTCGACCTAATTAGCTGCGTGCATCTTAAGCAAGAAGGTGGAAACAATAAGAGAAAATAGAAGCGGACCAGGTATAGCGGACAAGATAGACATAAGAACCTTGCCCTTTTTGCAACTTAAATAAGCGCTACCATCGCTTTGGTTTTGAAGCAGCAGCTCAAAAAGCAGGGGGTTACGATACATAGTCAGCAACTATTACCTATCTACTCATTCACGGAAACAACTAATCTTAATTTTGAATTCGAACTTTTTAAGGAATTTCCCAAATTTTGAAATGAGGATATTAATGAATAATTTCCTTGACCTACTTTTCCAGACTGCATTCTCTCTATAAACGACGCAAGTGGTTCTAGCAGCTTATAACGACACAGTCTCTTAACTAGTAGTCGAGAAATTAAAGGAGTATTAAACTTTATCAAAAAAATCGACTAATTTTCTTCAAAAATTACCCTGAAAATATTGTTCGGGATGTCGAAAAAATGAGCCTGTGAAAATATCAGCTCTTAATTTTAATATTAAGAGGTGACATATCGCGATTTTCCATTTCCCATTTAATTAACATGAGAAAAAAAATTTTTTTCAAGCTTTGGAATTTTGTAACTCTTCAACCGATTATCAGACTGATAAGACCAAGACACACTCCATACTCTTGTAGGGAATTAAACGCACTACAAAAAACGTCTCTTATAATTTGTTGATAAATCTAGTCTTTCAAAAGTTATTTAAGGTTAAAGTTGGACTCACCAGAATTTGTGAGGTATTTTCACTTTTTGGTGAATCTATCAAACTAATTGCAAAATGTTTGCCTTAAATTATCTTTTTCAGAGTCTTTTGAAATTCTGAGAGTATCCTCAGTCCATTTGATCGGTAGTTGTGTCCAAAAATCCTTGATTTAGACGCTTTTCTTTGATATGAACATTTTAAATATTAAAATGTTAAAATCATAATTATAAATTGTTTTTGCTTAATAATTATAATTTTAACTTAGATTTAGATATAATTAATGTAGAAAAGAAAATTATACATAAGAAATATCAAGTTTTCTGATAAAAATTAATATTTAAAATGATCATATCAAAGAAAAGCGTCTAAATCAAGGATTTTTGGACAAAACTACCGATCAAATGGACTGAGGATACTCTAAGAATTTCAAAAAGACTCTGAAAAAGATAATTTAGGGCAAAAATTTTGCAATTAGTTTGATAGATTCACCAAAAAAAGTGAAAATACCTCACAAATTCTGGTGAGTCCAACTTTAACCTTAAATAACTTTTGAAAGACTAGATTTATCAAAAAATTATAAGAGACGTTTTTTGTAGTGCGTTTAATTCCCTACAAGAATATGTCTTGTCGGTTGAAGAGTTACAAAATTCCAAAGCTTGAAAAAAAAAATTCCCATGTTAATTAAATGGGAAATGGAAAATCGCGATGAGTCACCTCTTAATATTAAAATTAAGAGCTGATATTTTCACAGGCTCATTTTTTCGACATCCTGAACAATATTTTCAGAGTAATTTTTGGAAACAAAAATAGTCGATTTTTTTATACAGTCTAAAGGAGTATACAATAAAAATGACAAAATTCGAACAAATTAATTGTCACCCATGACAGAGAAAGAAATGCGCCACAAACTTGAGCGTTAATCTAACATTTGGATAGACCGAGCGAAGCGAAATTAGCTGCAGTACCAGAAAATAGTCAAATTGTCGCCGACGGCCAACCTTAATTAAATTAAGCCGGGCTCTAAAACCTAATCTACTTTTATAGTTCGCCGGCTAACGAAAGCCATTTTATTCACGTAAAATTAAATAGCGAAATATCCCGTGCGTTTAACCCAAGCCCGGGCGTCTATCCCGTGAATATGGGGCGGGATGCTTTGCCGCCCGTCGGAATAAATCTTCTCCTCCGTATAGCTAATTAATTCGACGCGTGTGCTGGCGAGTAGTTAACGTCGACGTGTTGACAGAGATCGTATTTCTTAAATCTTCCGACGATTCTGGAATAAATAAATTATTTTTAGGATCATCATTGGTAAAAACGCAGACCTTGGTGTTGACATAAACTTTTTATTCCTAAATCCTTGATAACTTTATCGTGAGTTATGTATCGCCCTTAGAAATATCGTACGAGCATTTTTCAGTCCAAAAGGAAGTTGGAGGTCTTGAAATTGAAAGTACTGATGAAATCAGCTTAAAAACAGGTCTTAAAATCTCTTCTAAAACACGCTGTCTGTCACTTCTCTATCCAGCTTCCTAATTACCGTAAAAAAAAGTTTACTTTGGACCTCGATCTTCATTTTTTCACATCATTTGTAAGAGATCAGACGATCATGTTGGCATAGGCTTATTGTTTTTATAGGCTTGATAACTTAGGTTTTTCTATTATCCTTTGAAATATCGTTGAAGCATTTTTAAGCCTAAATTTTAAGTGCTGGTGAAACCAGTGTAAAACAAGTCTTTTAATATCGCATTTAGAAACACGCTGTCTAATTTACCTTCTGATCTGACTTCCGAATTAAAAAAAAAAACAAGTTTGTTTTGGATCTTGTTCCACCCTATTTGTACACATCATTAATGCCGTTGATGTTGCTCCCTTTGAAATCGGAGTCGTCGGAGCATTTTTAAGTCCAAAAGGGAAGTTGGTAAATCTTAAAACTGAAAGTGCCAATGAAATCAGCGTAAAAGCAAGTTTTTTAAACTCTCCTTTAAATATATATTTCACCTCATTATCCAACTTCCCAATTGCCGTAAAAAAAACCAAAGGTTGTTTTGGACCTCCTCTTTTATCCAGTTTTTATACATAATTCGTAAGAGGGAGACGGTGATGTTGACATAGACTTTTTATTTTAAAGCATCGATAACTTAGGGTTGTCTATCGCCCTTTGAATATCTTTGGAATAATCAAGTCTAATAGAAAGTTTGACAAGGTTTAAAATACCATTTTCACGGTCTTTTACCATTGAGCTCCCTTAAGACCAAATTATATATACGGTGGAGTGCTGTTATTGGTAGCGAATTTTGTCAGGCTTGTTGAACGTCTTGCTGATTTTGACCGATTCCATAAATCCACTTCACTGTATTTCGATAAATACCTAGAGGCATTTGCAAATGTGAACAATTCTGTTTGGCTTTTATCAGACACCTAATCTCATCGTTGAAAAATCCGCACGCACAATTTGAAGACTCCATATACATTTTATATCTTTAATCTGTCTTTAGTAGAATCACAAATTATAAAGTTTAAACAGTCTAGGTCGTATCACTTATAATGACAATTTAATACCTTCCTCAGGCTTTGCAAGACTCTAACCACCAGATCTTCATAAAACACTTGTTCCAGGTTGTCGAAGACATCTTGGGTTGGATGAACTCTTGCGTTATATAAATCAATAATTGAGGGATAGGTTATAACAACGTTGTATGTAACAAAACATTAAATAGCAGATTAGCAGATTTAAAAAAATAATCATGTAAAAAAAGTTTGGCCGTAATATATTTGTAATCATGCAAAGTGTTAACTGAACAATAGAAATATAAATTAAATCATTTAATATGCTACTTTCATGAGATATACTGATAAAAAACAATCCTCATAGAAAATGCATGTAACAATGTTCATGTACTTACAACGTTGTTACGGCCGACCCTTCAATTACTGACCATGCCCACACCTCACATGGATACATTTTTTCAAAATGCTGTCTTAATTTTGAGCTATATTGGTCTGCCGTGAGAAATAAAGACCTACTGGAATTAGTGATTCTCTGTTCAGATACTATAATTAGTTATGACCATGAGTTGGACGTGTATACTAACTATTCTTACAACACACCATGAAACATTTTTATCAATTTGTAATACCTGATTTACCTTGAGACACACCCCACTTTGTCACCTTGTATTTTTATGGAAGCAAAGCGCAAAAAATGCATCATAATTTGCTGTTAAAAGCGCCACCGCGCGATCCACCACGTCTAATTTCCGCAGATCTATTTACTTTTGACAGGTACTTACGAATCAAGCGAGTGACGCGTCCTCCCAACCCCTCCCCACACTCGGCACTCCGCCGCCTCGCTTAATAAGAATCAGAAGACGCTGCCGAAGCAGTGATTCATTATGTCAGGCGAGGCGCTTTTAGCACCCCATTTCGGCGGGCGCCGAGCGACGCCGAGGGATGCGATAATATTTTTACGGGCCTTTTTACGGGATACGTCCGACGTCGTCAACGTACGAAGCACGGGGAGCGTCGCCACCTGATCGTGCCCCATCGGCATGAATTTTAAACTTATCGTCGCCGTCGGCGGCGGAACATCTTCTTCGTCCTCCCCCGATAAACTCGATGCGCCCCATCTGGCGGGCCGATAAAAATTCGGATGCTGTCGCGCGGAAAACGACGGCGATGTAAATCTGTTTGCGGGCGATGGTTTGGATATGAAGTGGGAAGCCATCGGCTCTGGGCTTCAATTCCGAAGGTACGTCGTCGGTGCAGGGTGAATCAACATTCTAAAAATTAGCTCATTAGTTTATTTTTTAAATATCGCCGGCTATTTTCGTTGGGACATCAAATTTCCTTTTTCATTCACTTTCGACATTGATACTCATCAGATTGATACTCATCAGATGATGTACTCATCAGATATTCAGTTTCACACTCTCACAACTGTTTTTGTTTTTCGTGTATGGAAGGCCCTTACAAGGAGAGCCCGTCACTGATGCACCTGATCCCATTGTGAGCAACTCTACGTTTATAGGTCAGAGACCCTTGAACAGGTCCGCCCCTTGATTGCCAGGACGCTGTTTAACAGGGCCTCTGAATTTCACAACGATCCAAATATCTGAAGTCTAGAGGAATAGCTCTCACGCCAGCCAAGGGTAGCCAGAGGGATACAATACTGATGGTAGTTTCCTCATCTTCTCCACACATCTTACAAGTATCATCGACTGTGACGCCGATGTTGTTCAAACGTCTCTTCATGGGACAGTGTCCAATGAACAGTCCCGGCAGTTTCTCAGTTCCATGCTGAATTTCGAGTCAGGGCCCTTAATGAAGAGTCCTGACTGACGGAGCCCCTTTTGCAATTTCCTCTGTTTGTGATATCATTGATAAAAGCGATCTTTTGAGCATCTGATTGAAGGTAATCTAATTTGATAAACACCAAAAACCAAACCAACTGTGGTGAACCGTTAGTGTATTCATTATAGTATTTGAAAATGAATAGTCATACTGGTTGCTCAGTCTGATTCTAGACTTTGCCATGTCCGCTTCTTCATCAACAAAACGTTAAATCTAACAGACATGACAAAATCCGTAAATCGTATAATTAACATATCAGCGTTTGCCAAGTTGGACCAAACAAATTCAATATATTCTGTAACAGATACTTATGCCTTGCTAATAGTGTTCAAAGTTTATTGCAGTTTATGGCACGCCATTTGTGTTTGCACGCCATCAGTGTTTTTTAAAATATCAATTGATTTAATAAACTTCAAAATCCTAAATACCAAAACAGAGTTACTGTGAGTAACAGTGTTGAAGACGATACATCACAAGTATCCTCTATCTTGTATCGGGATTAAATGTTTTTGTAACTTCTCGGTCAATCGCTTCTACTCTGCAGTTAATCAACCGATTTTTCGTCTGTTAACATCGGTTCCCGCCCCAACTTCGGCCAACTAATAACGAGCCGATCGAGCCGCCGCCCCGTAGCCGACACACAGACCGGAGCAAACTTTATTACACGGTCCGATTCGTATTCCCAGTTTCTCCCCCGATACAGCGCCTTGAATGATCCGAAAGGCATCGGAAAACTTTTCGCGTTAAGGGTCACGAAGGTCGCGGTTTTTCCCTCCGCGCGCAACTTTTCCAACGACTCATTTCGTGGTCCCGACCCGACCGCCGGCCCGGCCCGCGTATTTAGTGCGGTCTTAATCGGTTGTCGGGGAGTTTTTGTGCGAGATAAACGCGGCGGAAAATGCGTTCGGGTCAGACGAATCTCATAAGCGAATTATTCCCTCTTACACGGAAATTTTATTCGGGCAAACAAAAGTTTTCTTTGATATATTATTCAAGAGGCGGGAACGTAACTGATTTTAAGCGCGTGTTCAAATAGGAAGTTTCGCCATTTATAAAGCGAGAGACATTTATTTTCTCCTGGCGCCGCCGACCGTTTTTTTCTCTTGGCTTCGACTGTTAAACGTGTTAATAGAATATGAAGATGTACAAATAAGTTTCTGCCGTTTGACAAAAGTTGGCGACACCAGCAAGGTATGGTTAAAATTGTCAGATGTAAACGTCATTATAGTAAGGTTGAACATCAGGCAACAACATAACCTTAAAATATTAGTGATTTTTTATCAGTATAGTATATTCTTTTGTGTGCGAAAATGTCGAGTTTTGAGCCGAATAAGCGTCATTTGCGGGAACTTTTGATTTACGTCTTCAATTTGAAGAAATCTACAGCTAAGGCGTATATCGATTGCTTGTGGTGAGGCTGCCTTAAGTGAGAGAAGTTGTCGTGAGTGGTTTCAAAAGTTTAAGAACGGTGAATTTGACATCGAAGACAAAGAACGTAGCGGAAGGCCGAAAGTGTACGAAGACGCCGAAACCGAACGAAACCATTACTGGAGCTGTCTACCGAACACAATTGATGAGATTGAGTCGAGCACTCAAGGAAAAGCGCGCCCACTACTACTCCAGACACGACAAAATTATTCTCCTGCATGTGGATGCTCGTCCACCTGTTGCGGCGCCGGTCAAAACCTATTTGGAAACACTCAATTGGAAAGTTTTACCCCACTCACCGTATTCACCAGATATTGCTCCTTCTGATTTCCACTTGTGCGCCAAGTTTCAAACGTTTTAATTGATGTTGACCAGAACTGACTTGGAAAACGATTAAAATTTATCTGCCGTATCTAATTTATAAAAAAAGTTAAGGTCTTTGGATTTCTGGAACTACTGAAGTGCCACTCAGAGAATCACAGCACTTATGCCCCATTGGGTACCTTGTGCATCCTCCTTGAATAGCTACCCAAGCTGTGGCTCAATCACCCAATTCTTTCGAATGGTCCAAAACAGTCTCTAGACTGTGTAGAGGTTTTTCTAAAGCAAAAAAAAAGCAGAGATAAAAGAAAAGAGAGAGAAAGAGAGAGAAACATGTGGTTTGGTTTTCCTAGAAGTTCGGTGGAAGATGTTAAAGACAGAAGAATAAGAAAAGACAATATGTAAGGATCGTTCGACAGAAGAATATTTTAGAAGAAACTACATACTACCAAATTAATTATTCATCTGCATGATGAGGCGAAAAACAGTATGTTGACTCATAAAGAAACACAATTGAACTATAGTTTTTTTTGTGTATAATTTATCGTTTTTGGAGAGCGTTGAATATTACACCTCCTAGATATTATTGTATATTTTCTATTTTTTATGTTGTGCTAAATTTCCTTTTCAGTGTACAACTAAGTATTCTTTTCTGCGTAACATTATTACCGGTAATTTTAAGGATGAATTCGCCGCCACGGTGTGAGGTGTAAATATTTATGACTGAACTTTTTTTTTATTTTCAGAATGGCGGTGCTAAAGACGGGTCGGACATGAACCTAGCGCCTGCATGGCAGAAAGGATACACCGGCAGAGGAGTGGTGGTATCCATCCTGGACGATGGCATCCAGACTAACCATCCTGACCTCGCCCAGAACTACGTAAGTAACTGTAAACGGAAATTCCTATTACTTTTTTTTGTTTGTTAACCCATTTAAACCAATTTAGTCTCCAAAGATGATCCACTTGCAATCATAATAATGTAATTTAGCCCATGCAAATGCAAAAATGCCAGCGATAATACATTAAATGAAGGAAATTTGCACATTAGTAACGTAAATACACATCTTCCTGTAGATATACTCGTAACCGATTACCGAAGTAATTTTTCCCGCTGAAAACAAATCCGGCACAAATCACGTCAGGATTTTGAGATATTCAAATCTAAAAGTGCAAAAAACACTGTTTGACATATTTGAGGTTATGTAGCACCGCGTATTTTTTTCTCAAAAAACATGTATGGGATCTTATAGTACAAGTCTTCCACTTTCAAATGCCGTTGAGTTTGCTCAAATATCTTTTTTTTTCACGGAGATATCGCATTTTGATATTTTCATGTTTGTGATTTTTCCTATACCTGAAAACTTATTAGGGACACGTGTATATCAAAATATGTTTTTTTTTTTTAATTAAGAAACCTAAAAAAATATTTGAAAATCAATAACAAGTCAATACTTTCTTATGCCAAAAGATCTGCTCGTTAAAAATCTAAGGTCAGATTTTCAGAATTTTTTCGAAAAAAAAATCAATATGGCCGACCTGAGTTGGCTAAAGTTTCAATAGCGTCGATGGAACTTTCATGAACTTTTTTTTAATGAAATAATGGCGTCTTTATTTAGATTCTTTTGTATACTAGAAATTTATAGATTCATTAAATACTGTTTACGTTTCTCAATAAAAAAAATCTTTTGATATACACGTGTCCCTAATGAGTTTTCAGGTATAGTGAAAATCACAAACATGAAAATTTCAAAATGCGATATCTCGGCGAAAAAAAAAAGATGTCTGAGCAACTCAACGGCATTTGAAAGAGGAAGACTTGTGATTTAAGATGCCATACATAGTCTTTTGAGAGAAAAAATTCGCGGTGCTACATAACTTCAAATAGGTATGTCAAAAAACATCAAATATGTGTGTTTTTTGCACTTTTAGGTTAGAATATCTCAAAAACCTGACGTGATAGAGCAATTCTGAGTCCGGATTTGTTTTCAGGGGGAAAATTACTTCGGAACCGCGTATTCATTGTCCAGGGGCAAAATCTTGCATGGTAGTGTAATCAACTACTAGTGTAGCTACTAGCATACTAGTGTAATCAAAACAATTAACAACAATTTAACAATTTGTCAATTATACTGCAATTGTAAACATACTGAAAAAAATAATAACAGTCAATTGAAAAAGAAAATCATTAAAATGGATTACCTAAATATTTGTCTAAAAGGCTTTTGACAGTTTCACTAAAAATGTGTTAATGAAAATGAGAGTCGTAGCTTGCCTTGAAATTTATGTAGGTACATAAATTCAAGTACAAGGTATAATATTTCACTTCATTCTATTTTATTATTTCACCAAACTCTAAATACAGATATATAAATTAATATAGATAAATAAAAAATACCTAATACGTTCTTTCTTCCTTTTTTTTTTTTTTTTTTTTTTTCGTTTCATTTTGCATCCTAAGTAGCTGCATCGGAGTTAATGCCTATATATTACAATGAACTGTTTTTGGAGATTAGCTTAGTTTAAATCGCTTAAAAATCAAGACAGTTACAGGTAAGGTACAGGTAAGTGGAACACTCTGTAAGTTAGGACGAACAGCTGATGTCTAAAAGTGACATACGGCGACGCTCGACAGAGGCAACGCGCGTATCATGTGATTGGGAGTTGCCGAGAGAAGCCAGTTGCACGACTAATTTGATTGCAATAGTCCCTTATCAACTGGCGCCCTCCGCTGACAGTCTAACTTGGTTACAGACACAGTGAAATAATGTACTGTTGTACTTATTATTACTTCTTATAACTTAAATCTATCAAATCTTGCAAAAAAAGTGGTAATTAAACAAAAATGGATTTTGTTTTTACTAATAAACCTGCTGAAATCATTTTGTTGAAACTCGGCAAACAAAAACCATAACAATGAGACACTTTGATTCACCGGCCCACAAAATAAAAAAAGGTTATTTTGCAGAGACCCCACCCATATATCCAATGTATTTTTGCCCACTAATTCCGATCCTGTACTCAAAATTGGCCCATCACCCTCCAATGTCTGCCTAACCTCAAAAAAAGGCTCAAAATCAGCCATCTTCGGTAATGGAGCCCAATAAAGGAAAAAAATTAACAGGTCCAGCTATTCATAAGTTTTTTGGACTAGAAACTGAAACCACAGTGAAAATTGGTCTCCAGCTATTTCAGTGCACCATAACCTCAAAAAATTCTAAAAATGACCTTTTATTCGTAAAAACAATGGAATTTAAGGCCATAAAGATGACAAACACATAACCAGGGGGATTTTGGCCCACCCAAAGTGAAATCCGACGCTAAAATGGCACTGTCAGTACTAGAAATAGACTGATCACCCCCTCAATTCAAAGGGTCAATTTTCGGTTAGAATGTTCATAAAGATGTTACCCACAGGTTTTTGGTCAGTTAAAACCAAACCCGAGATTTAACTGTCACCACTGTGATTTGCCTTGGAAAATTGACGCCAAGACGAATGATTTTGAGCCTTTTTTGAGGTTAGGCAAAAACTGGAGGGTGGTGGGGGCCAATCCTGAGTACGGGATCGGAATCAGCGGGCAAATATACACGGGGATACATGGCTGGGGTCTCTGGAAAATGACCTTTTTTTTTATTTTGTGGACCGGTGTTATTTTTGAGGACAACCTTTTCGGTATTATAGTACTAAAGTATTAGAATAATAGTCGCCCATTGAAGGCATTCGTTTGGGACTGACACCGAGCATTAAATATTCCATTTTCGAGTTATATGTACGCATAAATTTGCGGAAACATCCTTTGACGTTAAATTATTAATTATTGATCATTTAGGCATCGCCGAACCCACCCTATTATATTCAATTATTTCAACACTAATTCTCACAGACCGGGTATGGAAGTGGTGGCGTGGCTAGGGGGTGAGGAGAGGGAGGACAGTGTAACGTAATCTCGCGCTAAATGTTGCGGAACGAGATAAAAGTAGTCGGGGCTTCGGTAAAATCATAATGTTATTGAATTATTTATAACGGCTCGACGGACCGACGTTATGTTTATCAATTCGAAGTTTCCCCCCAATTTCGCCAGTCTTTGATGTAGGCAGTTTGCAGTACGAATTATATTATTTGCCATTAAAACGGGCATAAAGTGTATCAAAATAAAAGCACTGATTCAGCAGAACGTCCTTGGAATAATTGCTGAAAATGCGTTCATTGAACATTTGGTGGGGTCAAAATTACCCTCAAAATTACCCTCCTCTAGTGGGCGTACCCATTTTTCACGAAGTAGGTATGATATAATCGCTGGCAGGAACTCGCAGCGTGGTATTTTAATTTAATATTTAAACTCAAAGGCAACTGTGCATAGTCCAACGAATGAAATCAGTTATAACCACCAGAAAGAAACATTAAGAAAGAGCTGCTTTTTATTTTGTTGTGAAAACGCATGAAAAATGTGATATTTCAATTACACAGTCCGTCAAAAATGTTTACCAGAAACCAAAGTATACTTTTTCGAAGGTTTTCGATGTGCTGAATCCGAATCTCTGGTCTAGGTGACTCAGGTTTTCGAGATATTCTAAACTAAAAGTGCAAAAGTCCCAGTTATTCGGTATATTTGAGGTTGTGTCACAGCACAGTTTTGAGGGGCAGGAGTAGCTCTTTCAGTTTGCCTGCTATACATTTTTGAATTTATATTCACAGTTTAAATAGAACAATAAAACGAGTGTAATATTTTTTCCTTGATAATCGTTGCAGATTGGAAAAAATAGAGAGAGGTGAAAAAAGTTTTCAAAGGCACTGTGCTATATCGTACGTATTTTTGTATTGTTAAAAATCAACCCAAAAAAAAGTTATGACACAAAAATTAATTGAGTTGACTTGTTTCATCCACATTCGTTTATTTTAATTTAATATTTGAACTCAAAGGGAACTGTGTATAGTCCAACCAATGAAATGAGTTATAACCACCAAAAAGAAACACTAAAGTGACACATGCATGTTATGCGTTTCTAGGAATTTATATTCACAGTTTAACCCGTTTCGGCCGAAAACGCCACTCGGTACATCGCTCTTCAGCGCCTCAGAACTATTTGCGACAGAAAAATTTGACAGGGACATATTTTGAACGTTTAAGACGTCCCCTTTCCGATAGTGTCCATGAAATTCCACCAAAAAATTATTAATTATGAAAAAAAGCAGTTTAAAAAAAAAACGTTTTTTTTTTCACTTTTTTTTTATCAAATTTTCAGGGGGTTTCTAGCCGGTGGAATAAATGTTTGAACTTTAAGTATACGTGGTTCAAAATGGCGCCTGCACTGCAAAATTTTTGCACAAAAATTCAAGAATTTTTTATTGGAAGCTGATGCACTTTTTTACAAAAAATTGTCAAGAATAAAAAGTTCTTAAAATCACTCAGAGAATGAAGTGGAGTTTTTTGCAAAATTTAAAAAATTGCTTAAGAAATTCTGAAATTCTTGTGCATTCTTGGAGTGATTTTAAGAACTTTTTATTCTTGACAATTTATTGTAAAAATGCATTGTTTTCGAGAAAAAAATTATAAATCTCGATACTAATTTGATCTTTAAATTTTGCAAAAATTGACTATTTGCAAAATCCAAAAAAAATGCTCAAAAAATAAATTCTAATGCATTCATTGAGTGATTTTAAGAAGTTTTTATTCTTGATAATTTTTTGTAAAAGTGCATCATTTTCCAATTAAAAATTCTTGAATTTTTACGCAAAAAATGTTGCAGTTCAGGCGTCATTTTGAACGCATAAGGCAAAATATCGATCTTTAAACCACGTATACTTAAAGTTCAAACATTTATTCCACCGGTTAATTAGGTTCCAGGTCCATTGCAGACCGGAAACCCCTTTAAAAGTTGATTTAAAAAAATGTGCAAAAAAATCGTGCTTTTTTTAAAACTGTTTTTTTCATAATTAATAATTTTAATAGGAATTTCATGGACACCGTCGGAAAGGGCACATCTTAAACTTCAAAAATATGTCCCTGTCAAATTTTTCTGTCGCAAATAGTATTAGTTATGAGGCGCTGAAGAGCGATGTACCGGGAGTGGCGTTTTCGGCCGAAACGGGTTAAATAGGACAATAAAACGAGTCTATTGTTTCCTTGATAACCGCAGATAGCCGCAGATTGGAAAAAATAGAGAAGAGGTGAAAATGTTTTCAAAGGAACTGAGCTATATCGTGCGTATTTTTGTATTGTTAAAAATCAACCCAAAAAAAAGTTATGATACAAAAATGAATTGAGTTTGCTTATTTCATCCATATTCATATATTTTAATTTAATATTTAAACTCAAAGGGAACTATGTATAGTCCAACCAATGAAATCAGTTATATAACCACCAGAAAGAAACACTAAAGTGACACATGCCTGCTATGCGTTTCTAGGAATTTATATTCACAGTTTAAATATGACAATAAAAAAATAAAGTCTATTTTTTTTCCTTGATAACCGTTGAAGATTGGAAAAACTAGAGAGAAGTGAAAAAGTTTGCAAAGGAACTGTGCTATATCGTGCGTATTTTTATACTGTCAAAAATCAACCCAGTTATGACACAAAAAAATGGATAGAATTTGCTTGTTTCATCCCCATGCTGGTGCTGATGGAAAATGAAAATATTACCCCAAGATGACCTGTTACTAAAAATCACACACCAAATTTCAAATTCTTACATTATTCCTTTATTGAGATAAAAAAATAAAAACGTATTTTTGGCTCGCCTTGTATATGCGAACAACTTTGCAGGGAGGGCTCTAATCGAAAAAGTTTATATGAAAGATCTCCTTTAAAATCACCTGTACAATACGCCATAAAAGTTAACATACTTATGGGACAGCATAATTATAACATAATTTTATAGCTGTTATATCTACATATTATCTCCGTCTCCGTTATAACTGTTATGGACTTGTTACAGTCCTTTGGTATTTCAACTTCCTATTTGAACTCAAAGAGAACTTATTTCAACAGAGCCGTTGCGCTTACAGCCAAGATCGATTTTTCAATTACGCAAATTGTTATACAATTTTAAAACCCACTCGTTTTAGCAAAATTTCTCTACATGGAATCGGAACAGAACTTTGTTTAATTAGAATATACACAGAAACCCACAGGTAATGTACTTAATATTTATTTTGTGTACCAAATATGTTTCAATACACCTTAATTGTCATATTTGCATAATAAAAAATTCAGTTCTGAACCACTAGTAAAATATTCTCGATACCTTTTATGCGTGAATAGAATTAAATTGAGGTAATCCTTCATGGTGATCACTAGAGCCCGTAGGTTAATAATAGATTCCAGGCCCGGTGTTAACGCGACTGTTAACTGTGCTATATTAAAAAAGTACATCGTCAACTCCTGTATATATGTACATAGTACAACCGTAGATAAATAAAATAACGCCATTATATTCCGGAATACAACCCGTTATCTCGAACGTAATTTACACTTCACTTTAAACTGTAGATTTGTTAGTATTAGTTAAACTACGCCCGTAAAAGCATCATTCGTGTGCAAGAAACATCGAATAAGTTTGTAAAAATATCGGGACAGCGTCCGTCGCGTGTTACGGTGGAGCGTTGGATAAACAATTTTCCGGAATTGACCGTTAATGGAAGTGAACTTCATTGTACCGTGTGTAACAGTGTACTAACATGGCACGTAAAAACAGCTGTTTTGCAAACTGTTGCTACAGTCGAACATAAAGCTCATATAAGTGGTGGTGTGAGTGCGCGAGACAAACAGAGACAATTAAACTTATTTCCATTCTCCATTCGCCAAATTAGATCACTCCGAGTTCAGACAATTTGTTCAGATTATATATTGTTAGGCGATTATATTATACATAGGACCACTGTGTGAGGACATAAAAAAATATCGTCTCAGAAATGCACAATAAATCTATATGGCTTGGTATTGATGAACGGATGTTAAAGAACAGAACATAGCAGTCATAGTGGTTGGGAGACTGGATGAGGCAGAAGCCATGGAAGGACATTTGATAGGTTCAAGGACATTACTAATTTGATCCTTGCACATGTTGTGTTGATGATAAAGTTAAATTTCTGTTGGTACAAAATGAAGAGTCAGAAAAAAGTGGGGGCTGCAAATGGTTACTTATGATCATAAGTCAAATCTGAAAATGATCAATTTTAAGGATGTTAAAAATATTTATATACGCACTGTCTAAATTTCTTATTATTATGAATTAGTCGATCATACATGGACACACGCGCCATATCAGTTAATATCTATAAGTATAGTAAATAAAATATGGATATATAAAAAACACTGTATCTAACGAATCAATATTAGAATATTGACGCAAATACAAGTTTACTAACTATAAATATGTAATATGAAATAAAAGAGGCCAATAGCTACATAGTTTAATCATGAAATTCGTAGAGTCCTATAAAAAGATATCGGAGCTATCTAATATTCTTAGGACATGTACGTCAATCTCCTAAAAATATTTTATATCGTCAAGGAGCGTACGTTTCATTTCTCAATTCGATTGAATTCCGAATTCGCGAAACCGTTTTTCCGACGTTGTCAGAAAGCAAAATAACCGGCGAGGAAGTAGCAGACGAGCCGCAAACGTGATTTGCATCGGATGCAATTTTCAAATAAATCCCGCCGATGATGATGGCTAGTAAAATAGTATCTGGCAAACCATAGGGGTATGAAACGCGGCTTGATTTCCATACGCCGGCGGTTTTCATACATTGTGTGCGCTTTTGATTTATCCACTGGAACGCTAACAAGCGTACTCTGACATAGAAGGACGTCGCAAAACATCGAGCCTTTTACGAGGATTGGCGCGAATCGGGGATAACCTAGTTTCATTTTCGGTATTCCATTTACCATTCCGGTATCCATCTACAGTTTTGATGTCTTTTATATCTTGAGGTTAACCAAAATACGGCACGACAATTTTATTGAAAAATTTTCTAAAATAATAATGAACACGCGCCGAAAACTTAAAAAAAATACAATTGCACAATCAATGTGCTGAGAAGGGAAGGCGTTTGACACATAAAGTTATTGTTATTTAGATGACCTCAGCAGTTAGGCATTGTGCTTCCTCACTTGGGTGTTCAACTTATCTAAGCCGTCAGCCATCCTAGTGTTTTAAAAAAAGATGACGACGTTGCTTAGGAGGATCTCCCTTCTGTTGGTCAAGGATGGTCAATGTTCATTCAGTATGGATCTTCTTATTTGCAGAGTAGTCGCTTAATACATACATGTCGCAGGGTCTCCAACGTCTACAAAGGGTTGTTTCATTTAGCTTCAAGTTGTGGAGGAGTTTTCTTAGCTGACAATGCCTAGTGAGAAGGCCTGTTACAAAACAAATATTTTTACTGGTGACCGCCACATATACCATTACCCTTTCATTGCTGGGGTACCTTAAAAACTCCCTAACAAATTGACAGCTGCTTGTTTTATCCCATAGTTAATTACAGGTGTCTTCTTTAATTTGTTGAATTTTTGCTGTTAGGTAGCAATTAGGTAGCAACTTATCAACTTCCTTGTTGCCTCTGCATTGCATTTCATTACTGCCCCTGTTCTTATTTTGTAATTCTGTAGGGCAGGTAGTGATCGTTGTTTTACCCGCTATCTACCTACGGGTATAATGTCTTTAGTGGCAATGGTTATTCCTGATAGCTCAGTTTATCCATGCTTACCGAATTTTCAGGTTTCTCGAGTATATCCCACAGCTAGCTCCTTGCTTGAACCATCCGTGATGATGTTGATTGTCCCTTCTACGGTGGTTTCATTCTCACCTTTAATGAGAATCGAATAAGGTTTATCGGAAACGAATTGAAGAGGGATGTTGTCAGTGGCAACCTATAAAAGTGACCATCTGCTGATGACGTCATTTAACAGGCCACCCCTGGTCACATCACGACCCATGTTTATCTGTATACCAACAGCTTTGAGGTGTACCATCGTTGTTATGATATGAGATACAAGTCTAGTGGTGGCAGACATCGCACTAGGAGAAAAATCGTACGAATCGAATGAAAATGTTTTGGATAAAATCCGATTGTAGGATCATTGCGAAAAAAATTGCAAAAAGGTGCGAAAAAATGATTTTGTCTCGGTCTATGACTTTGTCTTACTGATTACATGATTTAAGTCCTCCCAAGGATTTCATGACAAAAAAATAACTTTCCTTACACATTTTCCAAAGTTTGTGTCTTTAAATCTGAAATACGCTTTATATAAAACTCATTACTTAACTTTATATAAAATTTTACAAATCGCCCTGGTACCATCAACGATTTATTACTATTTTAGTCCAACAGCAATTCATGAAATTAATATTAATTAATAAGTCATCCGGTTGATTGACAAGCACTCGAACTTCAGTCTAATTTGTTAACAGCGTCAGTGACGAGGGTTACAAGCGATGATATGTACTATAAAAAGAATCAGTAGAATATGAAACTAAGGAGAGCGTTTTAATTGATATTTAAGAGAGCACTTTATTGACTTCTACGCCACCACTGATTATCTCAACTACTGTGGAAGGAAATTATGATTCCCGTCCATGGTGAGCGCGTGATTTATTTCGAATACCTTCGCTTATCTGTACCGCGTGATTTATAATCGTGTGTAATAATGATCTATACCTGTATGATGTAATATACAGTTTGTGTAAAGCCAACATCGGCCACTTTAGAAAAAGGACAAACAGAGTGAGACAACAGATAAGAAGCAACCTCATACGCATCGAAGGTAGTGAGAGAATAAGACCGGCCCACTCACCACCTGCCGCTACACAGAGCAAGAAGTGTACTTGAAATAAACAGTATTCGTGTTAAAAAATATATTAAAATGGTTTATTCACGCGAAGAAAAATATCAGAATGTCATATAGCATGGCATCATAACAACAATTCTGAATGTAAATTACAAGATTAATTTGCTAACATACATATGTTTCCAAATAGGCCAACACTTTCTACTAAACACTAGGTATCCAAAACTAGACTCGGCCGCTATTCTGGTGTCGATGTTGAACGTGTACCTGCATTTTGGTTTATAATTAATAAATATTTCGAAATCATAAGATACAATAAAAATCATACGATACAATAAAAAAAATTATGGAAAAGAAGAAAGTAACAATAAAAAGGGCGAAAGAAATGGCAAGGGACAGGAAAACATGGAGAAAATTCACCAGCAGTTAACACCAAAGGAAAAACAACCATCCTACACTCTACTAGGGTAGATGGATATTTGATAATTAAATATATATATATATATATATATATATATATATATATATATATATATATATAGAAATCATAAGAGATCAGATTACTTAGCCATTATAGTTTATTTTAGCTATTTATTTTCTGGTATTGTGCTTACTATGGATGTTGACGCGTGCATAACAACAAAATTTTAAACTAAAACAATATTATCCGTTCTCTTCAAATACACCAACGCAGTAGCGGTGCGTGATATATCAGTTAGCCATATCTTGAAAATGACGCATGGGACCCACTTCACTTTTTAGGTGATGACTATACACCTCTTACAGAAAGGATTTATAGTGAAAAAACCGTCAGCAAAGTTTGCGAAAAAATTTTCAAAAACACTGGAGCACTCCCTGGGTTCTCAGTAACGCTTTGTGGAATATTTGCAGTATATATTTTTTTCATAATCTAGAAACAAATATAAGGAGACGTTTTTCGATTTGTTACAAAATATTTTTGTTTCAAAAAGTTATGGCCATTTTAATTTTGGGAAACAAAATGTTCCTATAAAATTAAAATTGAAAACTGAAACTGAAATATCACGCACCGCCACTGCACCAACGTGTTGATTCGTACTAACTAGCGATAGGTGGTGAATGGCCGGTCTTATTTTACCACTACCTTCGATGCGTAAAGATGGTTGCGTCTCACATGTCGTTTCACTTCTGTTTGTCCTTTTTCATAACTGGCCGATGTCTAATTTACACATACTGTATACTAATGATATAATATATCATTAGTTGTTGGTTCATCTATCTATAGTATGTCCGCGTTTCCCTCCCTACAAGCCCCGATTTTTCCATCACCCTTATTTACTACGAGCTCACCGTTACAGGATGTGTTTCGCCTCCTTCCTTCATAATTACGGCATAATTAAAACTAATGCGCTACAAAGAAAAAACAGCCCCCCTTTTATGCTGAGAAGAAGAAAGCCATCAAAGGGGATGATTATGCCCGGCGTTTTTGTTTAATAATTTATTTTTTCCGGCAGGTGCGCGCGAGCCAGATTTTTTTAACCGGGCAACGGTTGCTAATTTAAGAGAAAGGCGGCAGAGAGGTGGGATGAGGGAGAGGAGGGGGTTGAAATCTAGCTCGCCAATTAAGTCGTACAAGGCGCGCCGCTTAGTGCCGTGGCGCTGGAAACAATAAAGAAAACACCAAAAGGTAATGCCGACTAACGAGAATTCCTCGTTTAACTCGGGGCGAAAAATATTTTTAGGGGTTGCAGGTTCGCGCTTTGAAAAAAAAATCGAGCGGGTTTTAAGGAATTCATGAGTAAACGTTTCCAGCAAAATTAAAATAGAAATAATTTTAAAATATACAATGCTGTTTCTAGACAGCGCTATAGAATGCTTTTTCGGTTGTTTTGTTGTGGTCAGTCGACGAACATTTAAATAATATAACTTTTAAATGTTTGTCGTGTAAAAATAAAAGTTGAATAATCACTACCGAGATTCTGGTAGTAAATTATCCGGGTCTGTATCGAAGACCGACTTATTCCTGTCCAAAGTCGAAATAAAAATGCGTTAGCCCTTACATAAAAGCCCTTACGTTTGATTAGCACTTGTACAAGGGCTAGGGGCAAGGGCTACAATAATATTATTAGTCCCCTTCTCTCTAACCAATGAATTACTTGCATCAACTTACAGATCGAATAACTGACTTTGCCAACAGTTTACATGTTTAAAATGTAGCGGATAGTACTTACTGCTGATAAATTATGACATAAAATTGTTAAAAAATTAAAAATATTTGCTTGGGTGGCATAATACACTATGTAAGATATAAAAACAGATATCGTTTTTATTTAATAAATTTATTTTTGATTTATGTGTGATGCTTTGCGTTTGTATTTCATCTTTTCATGTAGTGCGCAATCCAACTTTTCGTAAAGAACTAACGAGTTCATACAACATACATTCTAGTCTTCTATTCACATAAAAATGTCAATTTCGACTCGAATTTCGAAACATGTGTCGAATAGATATTAGTGATCCTAAATCCTGACAGTTACCCTTGGGATTTCAGTGCCTTAGTTACCTACCTTGTAGGTCTCAGGCCTACACAGTGAAAAATCGCTCAAGAGTGGTATTTTTTTCGCTTTTCTTACCAGAAGAAAGGTGTTCCGTCTTTATTCTATAATTTCATTTCATTTTATTCCTCAAGCGTATGCAGCCAACATTACTCATACCTATCCTTAACCCCCCCCCCCTCTCTCTCTCTCTCTCTCTCTCTCTCTCTCTTGGAGTGGAGGCAAAGCACCACGTACAACTCCAGAGCTTAAGAGACCGCGACCTACGACCTAACGTGCCTTTCCCTCATACAGTCCACTAAACCCCTCTTGCACAAAAGGAAATAAAGAAGAGTAAGGTTAACATTTATGTTCAACTAACTTTGATTCAAAAAACAGCACGTAAAATGTAGAAGAAAAAACCTCAAAAAAAACACTTGCACATTATCGTGTCATTGCATCTAAAAAGAAAAAAACTTAAACATAAGAAAAAATAATTATCATCGAATGAACGAAACCTCTTAAACAAAGTAAAATTAAAAAGATTATCCTATCCTAATAAAAATAATTATCATCAAATGAACGAAACCTCTTTAAAATTATAAAGTCACACCTTTTACTTTATAATTTTACTTATAAGCACACTCACTACTAACTGCTAGAGGAATACCAGAAGGCACCTGCTTCCATGACTGACGGGGGAACTAGGCTGGGGGGAAGTTCTCGCCTCTAGGTCTTAAAGGCCCTTAAGATAACTGTCAGGGTTAAGGTACTATCACAAGTATTTAATACACCTATCGAGTACATCAACCCATCAATAACCCGTCACTGAGTATTTCTAAGTAAGTTGATATGATGTTTCGTTTGACACTGATGTAACAGAACCTAAGCACGGTTCAAGGTTCAACTAACATCTGCCATCCAACAAATAACACAGACCCACAAAAAAGTAGTCTCTTCTGGCGTTGTGATCACATTGTCCTTTTGTATTTTTACCTCCTGAACACGAATCTGAAGTAACAAATTCCGGAGCTGATGTTCATATCCGAGAACAATCAGAAAACCCGATCAAAACCTCCACCGATTTCACCAAGACATAAATTAATTTGAACATCGGTATAAGGAAAATTGGGACGTTAATGTGATGGCAGGCTACTGTTGGATGTTGAAGAGAGAATAGACCATGATGTCGACCACGAGAAAACAGAAATCCCCTTCCCTCAGATCTGTTCCTGTTACATCAGACACTATTTGTGTCGGCCTGATTCTCCTTGTTCTGAAACATAAATAAGAACTCTTACTGTTCACCTTCTGTTAGTGTTTAAAAGGTTAAAATCTTTGAAACAAACCATTTCTGGTATATCACTCACCCTTTGCTGATGTATCACTGGTAAAGTAAAAAATATTTCCAATTAAAACCGATAAACCGATGATAACCGACTTTATCGATTATAAGAACAAAATAACTGTTACAACATCTAACTTTGGTCAACAGATTAGTTCATTTGGTGTGTTTATAAGTACAATTTTCTTTTATTTCACGTACCAGTTGCCATAGCAATTAAAGTTGGAAAATATGGTTTTGACCGGTTTTCCTGATTTTTTTCGGATACATCCGCCCCTATTTTTTATTTCAGATTCGCCTCAAAATACAAAGGGATACTGTGGCTGGAACCCCAGCACACATTACTTTTTGTAGGCCTGTGTAATTCGTCCCCAAATCCATAAAGAACGATACTTTTGAGGAACACCCAAAAAAGATCTATTGTTCCACCGACTAGTCCTTGTTTCGCCACCAAATAGGGCCACAATAAATAACTATAATGGCGCTAAAATAACTATTCGTCGGCTTTCAGGATATTTCCACACTCGCCGCATTCTCCACACGAGAAACTTGCTAAGCCGACTAGACTTCAATATCGCTTAGCGCATTAAATTATTCAAGGGAAGCACGGACGCTTTTGATAAACCCCAAGCCTCGAATATCGCAGCAGAGGGCGGCCACATTCCTCTGATGTGGCCTCGAAGACTTAAGAAAGTAAAACGACCCCTCTCGCTCCGGCGAGCGCAGGACCCCTGCCCAAACGATATAACTTCATGAACGATCAGTTAATTGCCCCTTAGAACATATTAACCCTTCGGCCCCGCGTTATCCGCATTATCTAATCTCTGGCTTTCGCCGAAACTCACATCTGAAGATTGTCCCCTGCGCCCCCCACTCCGCCTCTTTGCCAGGGCCGGCATTAGGTAACGAACCATCAAGAAAGGCCTGAAAACACTACTCTGAGATTGTACGAGATGTGGCTATTAAATAACCGAACTGATGCTGCTACCGACTGCGCTGCGAGCGTATCGCGACAAGTTTGAACAGAACTGTGTCTGGTGATACTTTCTCCACGCTGAACTCGCTGAACCAGCCAGTGGGTCGCTCAGTTTGACTGTAGCAATCGTTTGAATTAGTCTACGTACCAGTGACGCGTCGAAAAAATGTTGAGACGGAGCAACGGGTTAATCTCAAGTTTCTTGTTAAACTGGGGAACTTTTACAGAAGCTTATGCAATGTTAAAAGAAGTGTACGGGAATGAATGTTTATCCCGCACACAAGTTTTTGAATAGTCTAAACGGTTTAAAGAGGGACGTGAAATGACCGAAGAAGATCCGCGCCCCGGACGGCCCTCAACGTCAAAAACGGACGAAAACATTAAAACAATTGGTAAATTAATCCGCGAGGATGATCGTCTAAGCATCCGAGGGCTTGCTGAAATAACAGGAATCGAAGAAGAATTTGTCCGCCAGATTTTCCATGAATCGTTCAACATGCGCAAGGTTTGCATAAAAATGGTGCCAAAACTCCTCACTTCCGAGCAAAAGGAATCAAGAATGAACATTTGCGCTGATATTCTAAACAACATTGACAGTGATCCAGGCTTATTAGACACGGTGACACTGAAGGGGACAAAATTCGAAAGTGTGGAAGCGGTTAAAGCAAAAGAGACGGAGGTTCTGAACCAGCTGACAGAAGAGAACTTCCAGCACCGCTTTCAACAATAGAAACGTTCTATTAGCGAAGCAAAGGGAGTACATTAAAGGCGAAAAAGTTGCTACTGTAATTGGTAACGAATAAAAAGTGTTATGACAGCGCAATTCGATTATTTAATAGCCACACCTCGTATACCACTTACCTCACAATCATGAACAGATATCACATCTCGTATATGACATTATATCACCACATAAGATAAACAATCAAAGAAGGTAATCTACAAATGGATGGCATCACGTCATTGAAACGGCATCTTATATTAATGCTAGAGAACATGACCAAAATGTTAAATTTTCAAAAACTGGTGCAAAAAGTGGCACAGCTTCCTCAGTAAATAAAAAAGAGACGGAAAAGTGTAATGTGTGAAAATCTTAAACTATCTTAAAATAGTATCTTAATACTATCTTAAAATAAAAATCTTAAAATAAACAACTTCCTTTTGTGATAACAATTATTCGTACAAGCTTAAATGACTATATATACCAGTTTGATATTCGTGCCCCTATATATATTTTTTTTATTTTCAGGAAAAACTGCAGCATACCATATATATTTGAAAACTGTTTGGAAATCTCTATCGAATGGTAATTTTAAATAATATCTATGACGACACAAAAAATTTCAATATTTAACTTATTTTTTTCAAATGAGACGGTACACTTTATTTCTTGTTGATTCTTGTAGAGAATTTGTTTCTACATATAACTGTAAAGAAACTTTATATTTTTGAACTGATAACATTTGAGAAAAAAAACTGTATAAATTAAATCATTAACGCTGGATTTATAAACTCTTCGTGGGCTGGGTTGGTCTAGCGCCCTTGGGTTGTCGCTGTAGCATCTCAAACATGCCATTTATAAACTGTCGTTGGCGCTCGCGTTTTCTTTTGTTTCATAAATTAAGGTTATGTTAACCTAATCTATTTGGTTTGTGTGTGACGAGTTTATAAATCCACAGTAAATCAGCAATTATTTTAAGAAGGCAGCGCAGTTTGCCATGATCACCATGTTGTTGCTATGTCATCTGTACATACGTCAAATGAATTCTATGGCAGTTATCATAGCAAGCTGTGCTTATATAGTGTTTTCTGCAAAGTTTCACTACATTTAGCAATGTAGACAAATTTCTAAACAAATAGCAAACATTGCTAAACAAATTTTCTATAAGAATCAACGAGAAAAAAAGTCGCCATCTCATTTGAAAAAAAAAAGAGTCATAGAGTTAGCGTTATTTAAAACAAGAAAGAGGTTAAATTTCTACTAATGCATAAAAAAATAAATGTTATAACATTACTGATCTGCAAAGGAGGAACATTTTACTTTCTGAAATAGAAATTTTTTTTTTACCATACCTAAGTATAATTGTTAATGAGACGTGTAATATTTTGAATAGATTTCAACTTTCGACATAAATGATATTTACCTATGACGAAGTCATATCAACTTTTCCAATCAATCATTCATATCAACCATTTTCAAATGGGACAACCTAAATAGTATTAGTGTATATTTCAAATTCTCATAATTTTCTAGATTTAAAAGAGATGAGGAAGCACTCAATTACTATTCATACTGTTTTCTTATCTTCAATTTAGGTTTGCCCTCGATTTTTTTTCTTAAATTTCACATATGCAAAAATAAAAAAAAAAAAAACAAGGATTTCACATATGCAATAGTACATTTGAAAATCGTAAGTTGACAGCACTTCAGATGATACCGGAAGTTATAAAAATGTCACTTATATGTCAGAAGTAGATGGTTGTTATGATATCAAATATTTGAAAACTTTCTCTTCATAATATCTAAACAATATATCCTCTTCAAATAAACAAAAAATCCATAACCGTTGGCCCTGTGTACCACCATGATCCTGTGTCACCCTGTACATTTTTAATTTTTTTTAAATCAATACTTCCAAATTTAAGCAGCAGCGGTCACCGTAAATTTTTTTAGAGTACCTCTGACAGACTTCGAAGCTTCGTAAAAAAGTCGTGTTTTGATTCAGCCTTCGACTAGTTCAGACTGCGTTATACACGGTGGAGACTTTAACTGGAATATATTCGCTAGCGGGGTGGTGAATGATTTTTCAAAAAATTCCCGAGACACGTCAACTTTTAAATGTATTTACCTACATTTTGCAAGTAATATGAAAAATATAGCCCTTCAGGGGTGGCTGAAACCACCCTCGACATGATTTTTTCAAATGCAACCCTATGGCTTGTGACCCCTCATTGTAAAGCTGGTGGAAAGAGGAATCCAACGCACTGATCAAATTTTAATTTTTAGTATGTTTGTAGGGTTGGATACAATTAAAACAATTTAAAAATTAAATTTATTTTCAACGTAACAATTGTTAAAAATGTGCACCATTCACTTGTTGGAAGCATCCCAGTCTGTGGTAGGTTTCGTCCCTTACATTATGCAACATTTGCGGTTTATTTTTCCGATTTCCTCTCTTATCCTTTCCTGCAGATCTGCTATGTTGTTGGGTTTCTGAATGTAAACCCTACTTTTAAGATGTCCCCACAAAAATAAATCCAATGGTGTAAGATCTGGAGATCTTGCTGGCCACTCAATATTACCTCGCCTCCCAATCCACCTACCGGGAAAAATTCTGTCCAGATATTGACGAACAATGGCAGCATAGTGTGGTGGGGCCCCATCTTGCTGAAACCATAACCTCTCGTCGGTCAAGTTAGGGTTTAAGGGGTTTGGAAATAAATGACATAGCACTGGCATTAGTTCGTGCTGGAGTAAACGCAAGTATCTTGCTCCATTAAGAGTGTCATCAAAGAAAAATGGTCCTACAATTCTATCTTGTATTATTCCGGCCCACACATTAGTTTTCTGTGGGCGCTGAGTATGAAGTTCTCTCATCCAATGGGGGTTCTCTTCAGCCCAGTAACGACAATTTTGGCGATTTACGTGCCCATTTAATATAAAGTAGCCTCGTCAGAGAAAACTCTCCACTCTAAAGGTAACTGGTTTTGATCAATACAAGTCATCAATAAATCGCAAAATTCCAACCGTCGATCTGAATCATCTTCAAGTAGCTCTCGAACAGCTTGCATTTTATATGGGCGTTTTTTTCTCATATTTAAGTATTTTTAAAACTGTTTTGTGATTACTATCACGGGCCAGTTGACGGGCTGGAGTGATTGGATTTTCTTCTAGAAAAAGTAACAAATTCAACTTCGTGTCGTCATCAACAACAGCCTGCCTCTTACTCGGTACTTTCCTGACATGACCCATCTTTCGATATTGTGCCTCAATTTTACTAATGGTACCTTGATTTAGTGGTGGCAAGTCAGGATGCGTTTCTCGAAACTAGCGAACAACTTCGCATTGAGTTCGCGCCCTATCACCATATCCAATCATCATCAAAATTTCGATTTTTAGTGATTCAGTTAAATAAGACATTTTCACCAATTTGAAATAACACTTCGTTTCAAACTCTGAATACAGCATACAAACTAAATTACTCTTTGCGGCCGTGTAAAAACACTAGCAAAAAATAACAAATATCAGTTGTGGCAAAAAATTGCTTGGATTTTTTGTGGGGACATATGAAAAGTAAGGTTTACATTCCAAAACTAAACAACACACATTTTGAGTACGAAATTGTTGCGTTAAAAATAAATTAAACTATAAAATTACGTTTTAATTGTATGCAACCCTACAAACATACTAAAAATTAAAATTTGATCAGTGCGTTGGATTCCTCTTTCCACCAGCTTTACAATGAGGGGTCACCAGCCATAGGGTTGCATTTGAAAAAATCATGTCGAGGGTGGTTTCCAGCCACCCCTGAAGGGCTATATTTTTCGCATTACTTGCAAAATGTAGGTAAATACATTTAAAAGTTGACGTATCTCGGGAATTTTTTGAAAAATCATTCACCACCCCGCTAGCGAATATATTCCAGTTAAAGTCTCCACCGTGTATAATCCCCAGAAGGGTTAAGTGTTACTCTTTGTTTACTCTTTTTTAACAGCAATTTTTCTGGACCAACCCTGCTCTCCGTTCTCGATACAGCCTTCCCCTCTCCGCGCCATACCCCCCGAGCGTGGTACGAAATTAGGGTCGTCGTCCTTACACCCCATAACTGCGTGAAACTGGTGAGAACCCTATTAGGGATAAGATGACCGGGCGGAATGGCTTTATGCATGAATAAATAAAGCACTCGATGGCCGTTTGAGGGTTTTTACGCGTCTTTTTCGCGTCGAGAGCGCGGGACACAGCTCAGAGGGCGCCTCGTTGGAGCGTGAGACGACACGCGGAAACGTTTTTGCGGTGCCGAACGAGAGAGAGAGCGTCAAAGGTCGTAGATCCGCGAATGGGACGATATGGGGGGACGAGGCGTTGCTGTCGGCACCCGTCGTCGTGGTCTAAGTTAGGGAATTTTGTTTCAAGGGTCGATTTGAATTTTTATGTCAACGGCTTTGGGGTCGGTTTTTAGGTGCGCCGTTAAAAGTGGTTATTAAGTAACCGCCAGTAAAGGGCCGACTCTTGCATAAGTAATTTTACGATACCATGGCTCCGGATATTAAAATATTATCGTTTCAGTTCATATAATGAAATAAAGGGCCAACTAATACGTCTCTCATACACTAATGACTGATCTCACCAGGAATTTTTACTATCAAACAGAGGAATCTTAATGCGATTTTTTTTAGATTTCGATGTCGCTACCTGGTGACTTTTGTATTTCCTTTCATACTCAACCTGTCCATGTCGCTACCAGGTTAGAGCGGTATTGACCAAATGTAGCATACAGTTGCAAAAATCCATAAAAAATGTCATCAAATCTGGCTATGAACGTGAGAGACAGAAATAGTGGTTATTTCAAGGCTCAGAACGAAACTGTTGTTGTCAACTTTTGACATGTGGCTGTCACAATTCTAATATAAATAATGACTGTCACATGATATAACAGCCTTGACAATTAAATAAGGTTGTAAATTTAAGGTTGAATTTTTTTGCACGGCTAACTTTGATGACGTTTTTATTTTGGATGACATCACGTTCTCAACTCACCTTTTCATTTCATCATTTCTTTTCTTTCCGTTTGTCTTTCAAGCAATTCATGTTTTACGTTTCCTAACTTGTATCTAATATAGATGTTATTTTAAATTTTCGTAAATGTTCTACGTATTTGTTATTGTCTGCTGTTTGTTTGTAGAGATAACTAGAATTTTCTGTTATTATTAGTTCTCATGCCAAATCATCTAAAACAGTCAACTGACTAATGTATCCTCAAACCTTTGAAGATAATAAAACTTTGAAGTTATGAAGTTGGTTTGTTAAGTTTATGTCCTCCATCGATAAATTAGCGCTAGTACAACGCGTCTCAAATTATACTCGCTGAGCACACTCACAAGTCATCCCCACTTCCCTTCTTGTACCCGCCTACAGAGTACAGACATTTCGTGAATGGCCATTAACTTATATGCATAATTATGATTGTTGGCAGTTTATTTTTGTCGTATGAATGAAAACAATGTTGAAGAACAATGACTTCCTCTCCTACCCTGCCGCTTCCCTGTGCAACGTCTCTCGCATAAAATATGAAACTTAGGAGGCAATCAATCCCCATCTTCCTCCCACTACTTCATGTTTTAAAAGAATTAATTCCCTAAATAAGCACAAAACATTTTTAAACATGAATACATTAGGTTTGAGCGAAAAGAAAGTGTTACGTCTTTAAAACGACAAAGCGTTTCTAGACATGTGATCCTCCCCTAAATGCTTTTGCTTAAGGGGTCTTTCTACCGTGAAAAAAAACAAAAAAATCGATTTTTTTTTTAATTATTTGAACGTAAATACTTCAAAAAAAGTTTTCAATACTTCCAGAGCAATATTTAAATTTAAAATTGATTAGTGAAAGTATAAAACTAGGCGCCACGGGGATACAGGAGGAGTAAGGGGTGGAGGAAGGTCTTATGTATGGCCCAGGCATGGCAAATTGAACGTAAGCAGCTTTTTGTTTAAAAAATATCCTTCCAGAAACTTTAAACTCGATTTTCTCGAAACCGTGGTTTTTGACCTGGTTGACATGATTTAAGAGAAACTACTCAACCGATTGCTTTGATTTTTAATATGTTATTGTACACATGTATAGCCCAGAGCAAACTTAAAAAGATAGGCAAGAATTTTCCGATTTTCAGTGGATTTTCCGGACCTCAAAAATGTTTCTTTTGATAAACGGCATTTTGTTATTTTTCGGTGAAAAAAGTTCCTTTTGGCTGGAGCTATAGCGACTCTAACCATTAATAAGTTGCCTTTTTTTATTTTTTTGTCAAATGTTCCAGGCGGCCGAAATCATGTCAACCATTTTTTTTTTGAAAAAATTCGTGTGACCAAAAAAACAAATGTAATAAATTAAAAAAATATATATCTGTACTCTTAAAATGTGAATAAAAAATATACATACAAAATTTCAAATCTGGATTCCTCTTCTGAAAAAAAAAATGTTTAAAACATTTTTTTCATTGTCAAGGTGGGAAGACTTCTTAACTGTCCGTGTTGTATTGTTCATCAGATCAAACTGTGCAACGTTAACTGCATGCGTCACAGATGACTCGAGGCGTGGCCTATTCCCTTCCACGCCGAATCTATCTCTGTGCTTACATTAAGGAGGCATCTGCCCTGCCTATTCTGACGATCCGCCACTGCCTGCACTCTAAAAAAACGCTTCAAATTTATTTCCGTTCTACAACGCCACATATACGAAAACAGAAACGAAATCCCTTATCGAGGGGCAATCGTGAAATATTAAAATGGCCAAAGTACAAGCTCGCTAAGGCATCAATTAACGATGCAAAATTAAAAGGGTGTACTGAACGGGCGCGGGGACGGAAGGGAAGGGTGGAAACAGGGCCGGCATGGCGCAGCATGTTTTACATAAATAGCGCAGCATAAAGTTAATATTGTAAAGACGTTTGTGTCACATTTGTAATGAGGATAATTGCCGTTCACTGTTATACGTCATCAGAAATCATATATCTGGATTTCGACGTTATAAGTCTCATCAGTGTGGTATATATGATGATATCAACAAAGAACGAGAGCTTCCGCTTTTATTGTCGCCAGGAGAATACAGTGGTGATATATAGGGACTGCCCTCTAGTGTCCCTCTACTCTCAGCAACCGCTAGATGTCGTTCCTAGCAACTTACCACTAACAGTAGGTCCGTTAAACTCAAGTTTTATGAGAATAATTCCGGTTCACTGTTTATGCACACTAGAAGGCAGTTCCATATGTCACCACTGTATTCTCCTGGCGAGAAAATAATCCGATGATCTCATTCATTGTTCTACGTCGTCAGATATATTATTATTATACTGATGAGACCTCATAAGGTCGAAATCCAGATATACGATTACAGTGAACGGGAATTGTTTTCACATTGAGCTTAACAGACCTACTGCCAGGAACGACATCTCTAGCTCTTGCTGACCTAATGAGACCCGCTGGAACACGTCGAGTCCTATTTATGCACATTAGAGAGGATAGTCCCTATATGTCTATACATTTGAAATTCATTGTAAATAATATAGTCATGCAAGAGTCGGTTCCATGGAAGGGACAGAATGTAACACGAATACTGTGTTCTCTGGTATTTATATGACTTTTACAGTCCGTCTTGACCCAGCACATCAAAATTATCTAGCACACTTTATAAACTATTTTAGCACCGTCATAGAATGAATCCGGAAAGTCACAAATAAACTTGTTTCAGTGGCGGCTGGTGGAATTTGGGATTCTCCTATTTTCGTAACGAAGCATGGGATCCACATCATATTTGAGGGGGTGATTACTAGACCAAAGTAAAATAAAAGGCTGTAATAGCTAAAACACTTAAAATAAATCCTAATAAGTCCTAATCGCCAAGTAAATACAAAGTCTTTTTATACTTGTGATTTTTTCGAAATTTCGAGGTCTGTAAAAGTTATAGAAACTTTAATTGTTATTTCATCCCAGTTATTGATTTCATCCTATTTTTGAGATTTTACAATAGCTGTATCTTTAAGCAATATGACAATTTTGCAAAAAAAAAAAGTAATACAAGAAAAAAGTGTTTATATCCACTTGGTAATTCTGGAAAAAAAAATATTTTGCAAAATTTTTTTTCGCAAGTTATTTGTTTTTTCGCAAGTGTTTTGGCTATTATAGCCTTCTACTTAGATCCAATAATCACCCCTTAAAAAGATGTTAGTAGGTCCCATGCTTCCTTATAAAAATCCCAGCTGCCATTGACGTATTTACTGTCAGCGGACGGTTATTTTTTACAATTGCGCACATTGGACAGTTTCAATTAACATAATTAGTAATTATATGTTTATATAGAATAACACGTATCACAGAACAATATGGTTTCCAGATGTCCGGGATTTCCAAAAAAATCCCTGATTTTTATCAGCTCATCCACAATCCCGGAATTTAATTTTACTGTCCCAGAAAGCGCAAGATTCCTGTTAGAGAAAATGTTTAACATCAACAATTTATGGACTAAAGAGAAAACAAGAACAACATATGGTAATTCGTCTGAACGCTACACTCCGATAATGCGAGTGCAGTCGGCAGAGTCGGGTAGAGTTTCGGATGGGTGACCATATCTGCTCTGAGAAGTTTGTCGGGTAGAGGCATCTAATAGGTGGTATCAAAGGTGGCAATTTGCGCCATCTGCTAATCCTCTGTCAGTGGGTTCGAGTCCCGCCTAACAGAGTTGACAACTCTATTAGGTCATGGTTGGTATGCATGTCTATGGATCTTCTGAAGGCTAAGCACATTCATAGTCATTTTTAAGTGAACCTGAGGGCGAGATCATTTTAAAACTTTATAAGTCTAGTGATAAATATAAATGGTATTTTACTTTTAAATGTTACCTTCATTTGTGTTTACTGTACCTATTTGTTAATTAAACAATTTTTGACGACTTGGTGATTTAATAATAAGAATTTTTTGTTGGTCATTAACTGTCCCGGAATTTAGTCTTGCACATACACGCTCTCGTATGTATCAAATATAAACTATATAACCAACCCCGGCGCGACACCTGTGTATGGCCAACACAAATGCCTCGCTCTGTCGTATATCTACTTGTGTTTTTTTAACTGTATGAATCACTGCTTTGTCGTTTAAATATGACGAGATCTGTCGATTATCTTGGGTGGAGGTACGTCTCACATACATACACGTGTGGAACTTTAATTTGGAAGCATAGGAGATTCCTATTACATGCATTTCAAATGCATGGAATATTGGTAGGGCAATATAGGCGGAGCAGACGTCATACGTAATGTATTAATTCCCCTACAATGCCGGCCGCCGACAATCGCTGAGATACGGGACGGGGCAAGGAGAGTGCGTTAGTGGGTGGAGCTTAGAGTGGACCTTTGTTTACGTTCGGTGCTGCAGCATTAGATTAGTTCAGTTGCAGATCGTTCGTAAGTGGTGGATGTACTCGATTTAGCACAAGGCACAACAGTAGAATTGGGTAATCATAAGTGCATGTTCTTTTAAGTCCGTATTCTCCGTAAACGGATCTCAATCTCAGACTCAAGTTAACTTTATGTCATTTTTTATTTATTACAACAAATAGAAAAATGACGTAAAACCGGCTTAATAAGACAGAGATTGATTGAGAATTGTTTATAAATACGGACCTTAAGTCCATGGATTTGATCCCTCTCTTTTGCCGCCTGATGCAAAATAAAATAAATAAAAAAATATAAAATAAATAAACTAATGAAATTCTAATAAAATTCTAATTAAAAAAAATCTCCTTAAAAACTATTTCATAAGGGGCTCGAATAGACCACCAGACTGCGCCAAACAATATCCCAGCCTGTTGTAGAACACTTGTGTAGAGTGTTTTCTAACATTTCGACTGGAATATTGTTTGTTGCGTTGACTATTTTTCCTCGACGGTATAAGCGGAGATTTTTAAGGAGTATTAAACGAGACATCAGTTACTTACGCCTAGACGGCTGGAAATGCCATGGTCGCCGGCGAAATGCGAAACGTTGCCGAACCTTGCCGATTCGAGACGCCGAAGGCGGAGCCGTGTTCTTTGTGATAGGTAAGGTTTGGCAATATTTTGTGGAAGTTATTATTTTAGGTATTATCTTAGCATTTTATATGCTTCCAAATTAAAGTTCCACACGTGTATATTTCACACGGAGGGCCAAGCGTCCTCGCGCCGGCCCTGGCAACGAGAGTTCAAGCGGGCTTTTAAAACCCGCCTCGCGTATCCGAGTATTTCGCTTATTTCACGTTAATTTTTCTAATTGTGCCGTATTGTCCGGAGCATAGTGTATTCCTCGCCGGAACGGGAAATTTCAATTTGTTAATTAATTTCCTATTCCGGTGTTATAATTCGGTTCCGTAAGCGTGCACTTGCCGAGGCAAAACGAACGCGTGCGCCACGGAGGCGCTCATTTAATAAACCCGGCGTGTTTTTTTTTGTTCTCTTTTAAGGGTGGATCCACTCTAAAACGCGACTATCACGTGCGAGATTTTAATAGAACGTGAATTGTAATTACGTGAAAGCAATTTCGGTACTGCGAGGTTGGAATCGGCCACACGATTGTTTTAAATTACTAAAAAAACGCTGGGTTTTACGGTCTAACTGAAGGACAAATTTCTTACCGATTTAACTTGCGAAAATTGACTAGTGTTGTCAATTTTCCGATACATTATGTACAGTTGTATTCTGGGACAAGTTTATTTTTTGGTTATAAATTGGGCTCTCTCTTAGCAGTTACCATGGATTTATATAAAAAAAAATTCGTGGACATTTTTCTTGTCAAATTTCAGAATAATCAAATGTTCGGAACTGCAAAAAATGCCTAGACAATCAACCCTTTAACACCCAAGTGCACTGTCAAGAGACATGAACTTAGAGGCTCATATTACTGATAGAAAAAATAACTAAAACCATGTATTCCTATGTTTTCGAGGTCGCTCTTTCGAATGGAATCGTTTAAATTTGCAAAAAAAAAAATGATGTAACCGTCAATTTTTAACAAATAACTATATAAAAAACGCGATTTTTTCAAACTTCTTTTTTAAATCGCAATTTCAGCTATGTTATTGTCCTTTATACCACTAAAAAAATAGAAACGGACACTTGAGACGTGTACTTGAAAGAAACGCAATGAGAACAATTTAATTTTCTCATTTTCGAGATTAGAATAACTAGACATGGCAAAATTCGAAGGGTGATATTTCTCGTTTATATTTACCAGTTGCGGGATCATTGACGCAAAAGAATTTTGAAAAATTATTAGTACCTTCGGGGTTTTTGAGGTCGCAGATTACGATCCTGATGTCAGAATTTCAAAATTCAAGATGGCGGATCCAATATGGCCACCATCCCGAATCAAATTTCAAATTTTTAGATTATTTTGCCTCAAACTTTGTAAACAAGCAGTTTTCGGGGTCGCTAATCACGATTCCGATGTCAGAATTTCAAAATTCAGGATTTCAAAATTTGCTGTCATATCTACCTTCCTGTAATAATTTTTCAAAATTTTTCTTTTGCGTCAATGATCCCGCAACTGGTAAATATAAACGAGAAATATCACCCTTTGAATTTTGCCATATCTAGTTATTCTAATCTCAAAAATGGAAAAATTAAATTGTTCTCATTGCGTTTCCTTCAAGTACACGTCTCGAGTGCACGTTTCTATTTGTTTTTGAGTGGTATAAAGTACAATAACATAGCTGAAATTGCGATTTAAAAAAAAGAATCTTGAAAAAAATCGCGTTTTTTTTTTAATAGTTTTTGTTGAAAATTGAAGGTTACATCAATTTTTTTGCAAATTTTAACGATTCCATTCGAAAGAGCGACCTCGAGAACATGGGAATACATGGTTTTAGTTATTTTTTCTTTATTTTTTCTATACGTAATATGAGCATCTAAGTTCATGTCTCTCAAACTCTGACAATCAACCAGCAAAGGTAAAACAAGAGTATATATACCGCGTGTAACACGTTATAATGGACAGTATATTAAAACAAAAAGAACCCTTGGAAGGTTTGAGGTCAATATTTGGGGTTAGATAAGTGCACAGGGTGTAGATACGTATATGATGGTGGATTGATAGCAGATTTAATGCGATTGCTTACCGAGGATATTTTATATGTTACAGAATGCTATCATCTGTCCAGCAGACTGCGGGCAACACACGACTGCAATAATAAATCATTGGCTTCAAACTCATAATCTCGAAGTTTTTCAATGGCCCACAAACAGTGCAGACTTAAATCCCATTGAAAATGTTTGGGGACCTTTAGTCAAAATTCTGGAAAGACGAAACATAACCAATAAATGCAGAAAAACTGCTACAATTTATAAAAAAGAAGCGTGAGAGGAATGAACAAATCGAGAATATTCGGGACTCTTATTAATTCCATGCCACGTAGACTTGAAGAAGTCATTCAAAGAAATGAGGCCCAAAGAAAATATTATTATCTTTCGAGTTTTTAATACTTGTGTGTAAGTTGTTGTAAATAAGTATCCTTCTTTTTCCACATACCAAAATTTTCCACATACTTAGTAATTTTCACGAAAATTTATATCACTTTAGTTGTTATGTTCTAGTGGATTATTTTGCTGAAAATTGACATCACGTTCACAAATAAGTAAGTGTAATGTGTACTGATTTTCACTAGTATCTGATACAAATTATTAGTCACAGCCATTTTTTTAGATCGAATCTCAAGTCATTAGAATGATAAGTGGAGTAAATTTTGCTACACTCAGAGCAGTCATAAATACCTAACAGTGATTTATATTACACCCTTGTGTTACAAAATATTTAACATTAGATCATATTTTTCGATAACATGGTGAATAGGTGGAGAAAGAAAATCGTGTAGCAAAACAAAAAATTATACTTTTACTAATTGTTACCCAAAATTAAGATGGAAAAAAGATCTTCGAAGCGTCGTCGTGCAGTTTTCTTTCATTTTATACATACATACGTGCCAAATTCTAGTATCAGATGGTAGGAACATAGACCAGAACTCCTTTTAATCTCCTGGTAAATCAACCGCCCCTCCAGAGGCCCATCCTCAAGAAGGCTTTCTGAGTCACCCCATGCGTGGACACCTGCTTACAACCCCTCAGCACAGCAAATTTGGAGAGAGTAGGTTGGGAGTATAATTTAGGTCCAATCAACTCCATAAAATGGGTCCAGTCAACTTCGAAAGCCTTCAAGAAGTAATGCCAAGACATGAATTCCAGTCCAAATGACACCCCACGCAGCTTCCAATAGGGGCGAAACCAAAACCGGTGGCCTTAAGGGGTGATTGAGTTTTTAGAGGATGCAAACGAGTTGTAGTACTACCCCGGACTAAATAATTTGATAACAAGTAGATCATTGGAATCGCCCAACAGAACTCAGAACAGGCAAAATGAGCGTAACTGCAGAGAGTTGGCTCACGGGGGCTGTAAAGGGGTTAAACACCGATCAAATGCTCAGGACTTATTGGGGGGGTCCTAGTGTGTCCCAGAATAAGATTTTTACCCGCCAGCGTCCTTCTTAGCCCATCCTGTAGGTCCCTGAATTACGATCAAAATGCTGTGATCTGATATTTCGACATGGAATTGGTTTCTAGAGTGTGAAGGGTGAACCCCTTAAGCCACTTGAGGGCATTAAGATCAACCCGAATACAGACTACCGAAATTTTTAAATTGCAAGTCTCTAGCCCAGTTAGAACACAAATGGGAGTGCCATTTGCGTTCTGTTGTCCTATGTATTGTCCTGTTCCATCTTTTGTATTACACTAATTTTTGAGACATGCGTTCTAATGAAATACTATTCTTTTTTTAAGGGGGTCCTCTAGTTTCTCGGTTGTTTTTTTACGGCTTTTTCATTTTTTTTACGGACAAACCATAATAATAAATCTCATTGATTTTACATAGTCTTTATTAACATTTAAATGAGCTTTACAAATTTTTTGAAGACAAAATATATAATAGAATCAAAGTTATAGTGGCCGATAGGAAGACATCAAGTGAAGGAGGTGCTTGACGGTGACCAAGATCGCGGCTGTTTTGCTTATCTGAAATCAAAAAACCAAACGGCATTTTAATCTTCATTTTTAATACTAGCGATTGAACTAGAATGAATTCTAAATTACAAAAATAAAATTTTTTATACACTTTTGAAAATTAAATTCTATTTTTTACTCATTTTACTCAAGTTTCTCGCTCGTAGAAAAAAAAACTATCGAAGCAATCATGATAATCCTAGTTCAATCGCTGGCTTATAACATATTAAAGATGTTGTATGTATTTGAACAAGATCGGTGCAGTAGTTTCTGAAATATCGTGGTCACCGTTTTGAAAAATAGTGTTTCGAGAAAAACGCGTTTCAAAGTATAATAAAAATTTCATCTCACCGTCAATCTGCTATGCCTGTATGCCTGGACCATACAGTAGGCCTTCCTCTTCTTCTTGGAAGTCGCAGCGCCGCTCGGCTTTGCGGAGCAGCGTTGCGCGCGCTCCGTATACCTGCTCCATTCCAGGGCCGTAACTTGTTAACTACTTCGAATATCGAAAAATCCTTTGGCACAGATTTTCTACACATGTTGTAGATGTGATTTATGAAAAAAAAAATTCGATTTTTTCGACCCGAGAAACTAGAGGACCCTCTTAAATTAGTTCTACTAAAATATTCTTTTTCTAATTTACATGACAAATCAAAAAGAATATTTATTTCTGTTATTACACATTTACCTAGAGATTTCGGACATTACAAAACAACCTTGTCACGCCGTCTTTTTTACACAATGTGGTCCCGAAGAATCTCAAAGATTTTCTCTCGCATCCGGCACCAAAGTCGGGCACACGCCGCGCTCCAGATTATAAAGGGGTTAAACACCGATCAAATGCTCAGGACTTATTGGGGAGGTCCTAGTGTGTCCCAGGATAAGATTTTTACCCGCCAGCGTCCTTCTTAGCCCATCCTGTAGGTCCCTGAATTACGATCAAAATCCTGTGATCTGATATTTCGACATGGAATTGGTTTCTAGAGTGTGAAGGGTGAACCACTTAAGCCACTTGAGGGCATTAAGATCAACCCGAATACAGACTACCGAAATTTTTAAATTGCAAGTCTCCAGCCCAGTTAGAACACAAATGGGAGTGCCATTTGCGTTCTGTTGTCCTATGTATTGTCCTGTTCCATCTAAATTGTATTACACTAATTTTTTGAGACGTGTGTTCTAATGAAATACTATTCTTTTTTTAAATTAGTTCTACTAAAACATTATTTTTCTAATTTACATGACAAATCAAAAAGAATATTTATTTCTATTATTACACATTTACCTAGAGATTTCGGACATTACAAAACAACCTTGTCACGCCGTCTTTTTTACACAATGTGGTCCAGAAGGATCTCAAAGATTTTCTCTCGCATCCGGCACCAAAGTCGGGCACACGCCGCGCTCCAGATTATAAGTAATGTTTGCCTCGAAACCTCGCTGCCACATGCAATCCGTTTTAAAAATCAAACATTTTAACCGCCGTACCTCGAATAAAATTTAGAAGACAGCGAAATAAAATCCGCCGGTTCCGAGCTCCTTATTGTTACCGAACAATTCCATTATTGTCGTCTCCGTGAAACGGGATATAACTGCGCGGGACCGTACGCCGTTATTATTCGACTATTTTAAAAAGGAGAAAAACGTCGTCATTATCTCTCGTGGAACTTTTGAACATCCGCGTGCGGGGATAAAAACAAACGCGCAGCGAGCTTTTGCCACCGTCATGTTGTGATTCAATTATTTCGATCGTCTGTTCCTACTTTTATTCTTTCTTTCTTCTTGTCACTCGTTCGCATCAAACGATTGAAAATGATTGAAAATATACAGCACCTACAGTCCAACCAAAAAATGGTGAAATGAGTGATCAAAATCTTACAAATCGGCGAAAGTATCGGGAATCACATGTGAAATTAGAAGACATTACAGTAGAATCACCATACCTACATACAGTACATCACCATACCTACATACATGTTTTTTGGATCTCTGCATCCGAATCTGTAATCTATACAAACCCATAACGTCATTATTCGTCCCTAACCTCGAAAAACGGTCTAAAACCACCAATTTCTTCTTCCCTTCCACATCGAATATTTTAGCTGTTAATATTTACTATCTCCAAATTAACGTGGGCCATCACGTCATTATCGACTGTTATTATTGATTATATAGACTAAACCCATCACGTCATTATTCGTCCCTAACCTCGAAAACGGTCTAAAACCACCAATTTTGCCATTTATAAAGTTGAATCAAGAATCGTGGTATAGAGTAAAGAGAGAGATTGTGACTGTTTTGATTTTATGACTTTTTGACATAAAATACCATTTATGGGTCAATAGAAACGCATGATGAACCCCACAGTCATATAACCCCGTACGCATAAACCCAATCACCCAATAGTCCAGGGGTCTGTACACAATATTGGAATTCCTATATCTCTAAACAACGAAGCGTTTCTGCGTATTATAGAGTCTGCGGAACTTAAATCAAATAGCCAGGACTATAAGTAGGGTTATAAAGTCTATAAAGTACATTGTTCAAATTTAATTTTCACAAGTTGATGTTTTAATATTATGAAGGACGGCCCTGTGTAATGGCAACAAGTGTTTTAGACACGCATGCTCTAAAAGAAGAGAACTATGGGTAACGACGCGTCTCGGCGTAGCTTCACAGGTGCGTAATACCATTACAGTCCACGAATATCGATCGGCAGGGGTCATTGCATTATTTCGTTTCCTAGTCAATGCATACAAATTCAGATGATTCATAGTTATTTTTGCTTAAAGAAAATTCCAAGAAGTGTCTATCTACCAAATAATTGTTAGACATAAGCTGAAAGAAGAGGATTTTAGTTGGATGTATGTATGTACCCAGAAGCCAAATAAAATGTAGAGGAATTCAGTTTGAGTAAATTCATTTCTTGCACATACATAAATCAAATGAATTTCATCATTTCAATGACTCATAGAACGTGGTTATAGATTCTTTATTAGATTAGGAATTTGTTTTGAGATTGGAAATATTTTACTCCAATCCCCAGGGTTATGGAGTTATCAGTTTTGAGGAAATTGTGTTCAGCTTTATTGAATTTGAGCTTAGCTCACAAACCTTGGTGTTATTGGATTTGAGGTTGTTTGCTAAAAAAACCTCCGAAATACGTCGTTTCTAGTTCTGTATACGCTGCTATCGGACTGTTGGGTTATTGGCTTCAAAGGTATAGAGTTATTCAGTCTGAGGATTCTGGTTTTCAGACCCTCAGGGCTGTGGGTTATTGGATTTGAGGCTGTCTGATCCTGAAACCTCGAGATCCGTGATTTCTAGTTTCATACTTACAGACCCTTGGGCTATTGGGTTATTGAGTTTGAGGGTATGGAGTTATGTGGTTCGCTCTGGGTGTTCGTTGGCTCCAGAATGAACTAACGATAGGTTCGTTAAGCTAAAGTTTAACTGACCTACCGTTAGTGGTGTGCTCCTGAGAACAATGTCTAGTGGTTGCTGACCTTGTAAAACCCACCGTCGAGTCCCATTTGGACACTACAGAGCAATACTCCATGTCATCGCTTTATTCTCCTAGCAATAAAATCGAGACTCTCGTTCATTGTTGTTCGTCATCAGATATATCACACTGATGAGACCCTAATAAGGTCGAAATCTGGATATGTGATCTCTGATGACGAATAACAATGAACGGGAATTATTATGATTCAATAAAAATTTAAATTGATTTAAACGATCCTTACATACCTATATTTCGTATAAATTATAAAACATAAATTGTTATGTTTATGTTTTCTTGTCAGTTTTTTTATGCTCAATGGTAATAGAATTTTTTAGAAGCAATACACGGGATTTCCTGGCTCACAAAAAATTGAAAAAAGGGTGCGAAATGGGGCACCTTACTCTTAAGGTAAATCCGCATAATACGATTTATAACATTTACTTATGAATACTGACTGTATACATATGTATGTACTTAAATTCATAAATACCTATTTTTATATCGCCGAATCTTCTTATGTAATTTTGCTCCATTATTTCACACATTTTTACCATTAGCATTCGTGAGTCTTTACTATATTAGGCACTTTGTTACGTGCACAAAACACCACATTTATCGTCACTTACCGCTCGGAGTAAACTGTGCGAAAACAATAACAGTCTCCGACAAGTCTTAATAAACAATCGCCTAATAACACCGTCGACTCACAGTCCATTTCGTCCAATCTGAACAATCGCCTCTATCGGTATTGTAAATTGCGGTGTGGATTTATTAGCCAAAGTAAAAGCAGGCGATCGGAAAAATGCAACGTACCTTCTCGCGGTCTGTTTTCCGGTTAGTTAGTAAATTATAGGCTTGGTAAAATGGAGATTGCTTCGATTTGCCGAGATTAGTGTCGTCTATATTGCAGTTATTTAACAAGGAATGTAAAACAGAATACATATTATGATGTAGAAAGGAAATAGAATGGAATAGAATTTTCGTTCATTAGAGGAATCAAGAAGAGCAATTTTATACACTTAACCTAAAAAAGATCATCCAACATTTGCCAATTGTCGCTTTGGCATTACCACGAAAACTTAGTCTACCATATTTTTTTCTACCACAAGAGTTTTTTTTTTTCAAAATTACTTTGTAGAGTAAATTTCTATTTCTATAAAATAATTCTACCACAAGTTTTTTTTTTTCAAAAAATCTGTAAAATTACTTTGCTGCAAAGAAATCCATAACTTGGTTTTTGGTTTTCAAAATATAGGCTTTTTGTTGTTTTGTTGTTAAGTTTTGCAAAACTGATATTTTGCAAAATTAGCGCCTGTATCCTATTGAAAATGTTTTACCATTGAATTACAAACATCTTCAAGTAGGTATGTTCAGAGCTAATCTTAAAAAAATGGATCCGCCAATGGAAAATCCGCCAATTTTCATCTACTTTTTTCTACTTCACTAAGTACGTGAATATAAAATAATTTAAGTAATCAAATCAAGCACTGTCATACCTACTCAAATAAAAGGCGCAACTTTGTTTTGTCGTTTTTAACCCTACAATTTGTTGATGTTAAGAATGAATAATCGTCTACCTATTTTTGTCATATAAGGTAATATAAGATAGGACCAAAAAATAATTGTTCGGTTTCCGACTATTATTGAATGTATTTGTATACTTAAAAATGTGTATTTTTTATTATATGCAATTTACGCCATAAATAATATAGTAAGTTATAGAAATTATTTTAATATATTGAAATATATATATTAAAATTGATTATAAAATAAAAAAAGCGAGTATTTAGCTCTTTTTGTACATTTTTGTCGTTTTCTAATCTTTAATTTTTTTTATGAAGCATTCCAGGAACCATATTAACTTTGACACAATGATTCTACTCATTATGGCCTTGAATATGAGTACTATTTTATTTTGGCTCAGTGTGCGCGTCTATCGAAAGTGCGCGTAGATCGAAAAGTATTTACGTAGTGAAGATATCAAAATTGTGTTCTGTAGCTGTCAATACATACATATATCAATATTTTGTAAAGCTGTCATTATATCAATACTTAGAAGGTCTAAAAACTGTGACCTACAGAATGGTTCTAAGTTGTGTTCTAAATGCAGATCATATGCATTTCGTGTAGCTCGAGCTCAAAATACTCCTATTTTATCTTCCGTAGTGATAACAAGAGTTCTTGCTTCAACAAGTACTGCTGACGATACCGCAAATAAGAGACCTAATATACATGTATCAATACCTCGTTGTCACAACTCGAATACGTGTTGTATAATATGTAGAAGTAAAAATTGCCTCGTGACTGTACCAAAAGCAGCTCGAACTCAAGCCTTTCGACTGACGATATTTCAAATATTGAAATAATAGTAGTATAAACTTCTTTCATCTTAATCTTGCATTTAGTTTTCATTTTGTGCTAAAATGAATGACAATATAGTTTATGTACATAATAAATGTACATAATACCTACATAATTATTTGTTTTATTTATACCATTAAGTAAGAGTTTTCATTTAAAATAATTGTGTTTCTGATTTGTCATGAAGTATACTATTAATAAATATATATGTCGCATCAAATGGCTGATGGGCGAAAAATGGCCCTTATCAGTCCACCACCTCCTTTACTTGAACATGTCTGTAAGCCAGTAGTAGTTTTTCAAATTCCGCATTAATTGTTCACTTGAAACGTACACGAAAGAGCACTTTGTATACGAGTTTCGCAATTTATGGCATTTTGTAACTGAATTTGGCACCCTGGCTCTTCTGATTGAGTACAGAATTTAAAAATAACCAATCATGCAGCCTTAGGTGCTAAATACACATTAGGGTGTCCGTTATTTACCAACTTTATTTAAGCGCCCCCTAAATTTTTAGTTTATGACCTAAAAAAATTATCAGACCCATATAAGCCCTTAATATTCATATTAAACCCTGCCACAAAGACGACTTTGTGGCAGGGCCCATTTAAACAACATGGGGTTTCGGCACGTTTTACATTTAATTTTTTTTCTCCTGAGAAAGTTAATATACAGCGATGAGAGATACACATATTTTTGTAGGAAATTGAACGCTATACAAAAAAAGCTCTCTTATGATTTTTCGATAAATTCAATTGTTTAAAAGTTATTCAAGGTTGAAATTGAACGTATAGAAATTTTTTTAGATTTTTTTACTTTGACCGCAAACTTATCATTATTTTTATATAAAAGTAAATTGTTTATTGCGAAAAATATCTAATTTTAACTGTATTATAGGTAAAATTATTGTAAAAATTCAGATAATTGAAAAATAATGTGGCTGACGATTTGAGTTAAGTTCAAAATTTTGCAATTTATCGGGAAAAAATGTGACAGACTAAACGATTTTTTTAACATATTGATTAACACAATTTATTTCATTAAACATTCTTTGGTGGCATTTGGAATTTTTTTAAACTCACAATTTGAATGACATATTTTTTTATCTTCGTGCTTAGCTAGAGTATTAATATATTCTTCAGTCAATTTGACAGCTCTCTCTGCAGTATCATTGACCACTAGTAGGTGTTTAACAATTTTTAACCCTCTCAAATAATCTGGATTATCTGACCATGTACTGTCATCTAATTGAAGAAAGTTTGTAACAAAACCAAATCTTTCAAAAAATTTAACAGAGTTAGAATTAATAAAACAATCAACATTTTTGTTGAGAAACCATTTAAAATCACCTGAATTGAACATAAAGCGTTTAGGAAAGTCAAACTGATCCTCATCACTTGATCTCAACACCTCCACCATTTTTCGCTTTATGTCAGAAGAGATATTTTCATCAAAAAAAGATGCTTCAGAACCAAATACAATAAATGGTTTCTGAATTTTGCTAAAACTGCTTCCGATAATCGTTGATCGATTGTTTGATATTTGTATAGGTACTGCTTTACTGAATTCAAGATCTTAATTCGGAGCAGTTGCGGCTAAAGGTGCAGTATACCAAAATGTATATGTTTCATTTTGGTATAAAGCACTTGCAAAATTTTGAACTTAACTCAAATCGTCAGTCACATTATTTTTCAATTATCTGAATTTTTAACAATAATTTTACCTATAATACAGTTCAAATTAGATATATTTCGCAATAAACAATTTAGTTTTATATAAATAATGATAATTTTGCGGTCAAAGTAAAAAAATTTAAAAAAATTTTATAAGTTCAATTTCAACCGTGAATAACTTTTAAATAATTGAATTTATCGAAAAACCAAAAGAGAGCTTTTTTGTAGAGCGTTCAATATCCTACTAAAATATGTATATATTAACTTGCTCAGGAGAAAAAAAAATATAAAACGTGCCGAAACCCCATGTTATTTAAATGGGAAATGTATTTAAATGTCTTCGTGGCAGGGTTTAATATGAATAAAGGGCTTATATGGGTCTGATATTTTTTTTTAGGTCATAAACTAAAAATTTAGGGGGCGCTGAGAAAAAAAAACAAGTTGGTAAATAACGGACAGGGTGTCCGTTGCACATACATAATGCCATAACTTAGATGCTTAACTTTACTTTAACTTTTTTTACAGCGCTACACCGACATTGGACCCTATTTGTAAATGTTTCTTTTGCCCTCCTACTCCACCCGATTTAATTCTTCATAACTGTCAAAACAATAACAAAAATACTAATAATAACACTTCTTTCTTTTTCTACCTAGGACCCCATGGCCAGCACGGACATCAACGGCAACGACAACGACCCCATGCCGCAGGACAACGGCGACAACAAGCACGGGACGAGGTGTGCCGGGGAGGTGGCCGCAGTCGCCTACAACCAGTATTGCGGAATCGGTGTCGCCTATAATGCCAGCATAGGCGGTAAGTATCTGACTGTCCTCTCGTTCGAATGCGCGGGGTGTTAAGGAAACCTTTATGCAACTAAAAATGTCCTAGCTAGTCAACCGATTCAGCCTCGAGTTGTGCGCGTAAGCATACGAGCGCTGTTATAAAACGGCGCGTCGGGTCTGGCGCATACCGTTTTCTCATCAAATTCCTGGATGTATTGAACGTTATCTTGGAATGTAATGCACCGAATATTTAGTTTTAATAAATAATTCCGGTGACCTCTTCACCACTTTAAAAAGTCCATTTTTGAAAAATACTGAAACATGTCTTTGTTTATTTGTAATAAAGATTGTGTAGACTCCGAGATCGACATTAATATTGAGATTAATAATTGAATACATACTATTCCAATGTACAATGCACTTGACGGAGTCACAATAAAGTAGCCGGTAAGGTCACCTGATCTGACCCCTCTTGACTTTTTTAGTGTATTTGAAAAACAAAGCCTATGAAACTAAACCCAACGTACAGTAATATTTCCAATAAAATAACACCGGAAGCAATGCAGAGTGTCTCTACCGAGAGAAGGAAGATCGTCAATTCCAGATCTTTTTTCATTTTAATGAGTTTTTCCAAAAATAATCGGACGTTCCGAGATACGAGGTGTGTAAATTAAGTAATGAGACTGGCAACGTAGCGCCCGATCTAGCAACACTACGGAGATGGAACTTGGAAGGGCGGTAGGTTAACATGTAATGCACCTTCAGTACAAGTTTGAACTTGTTAGACTCATTTGTTTGTTCTTTGTTACTCTTTTCGTAAACCGTTTTTTTCTAGTGCGTTTTAAAAATGAGTGACGTTAATTTTTAGCAACGGTGTGCTATCAGATTTTGCTTCAGATTTGGACACAGTGCAACGGATACTTTTTCAAAACTTCAACACCTCTACGGAGACAGTGTTTTTTCAAGAGCAAAGGTTTTTCGGTGGTTTAAGGCATTCTCAGAAGGAAGAGAGTCGATTAAAGATGAACCACGCAGCGGAAGGCCTTCATCTTCAAGAACAGATGAAAGTGTCGATAGAATACGGGACCTTGTACGTTCAGATCGTCGATTGACGACAAGAATGATCGGGGAAAAGTGATGATCACACCGCTGTTCATAAGATTTTGACTAACAAATTGGGGATGAGAAAAATCTGCACAAAAATGGTTCCAAAAAACTTTCACAGGAACAAAAGGACATCAGAAGAGAAAGGTGTCGACTTTTTGGAATCGATTGAAAATGGTCCCCATTTTATGGATCGTGTCATTACTCATTACTGGTGATGAGACTTCGGTGTTGTCCCGAATTGAGTACGACCCGGAAACCAGGCGCCAAAGCATGGAATGGCACACTTCAAGCTCTCCAAGGCCCAAAAAGGCAAGAATGAGCAAGTCGAAGATCAAATGCATGCTGATTTTATTTTTTGATAGCCAGGGAATTGTCCACAAAGAGTTTATGCCTCCAGGCCAAACAGTAAATCAACACTTTTACAGAGAGGTTTTTAAAAACCTTTGAAAAAGGGTCATGCGTGTGAGACCAAACATCAAGAACAACTGGATGTTGCATCACGACAATACGCCTTGTCACACAGCCATTTAAGTAAACGAGTTTTTAACCAAGAAAAACATTCGTGTGGCTCCTTAGCCTCCTTATTCGCCTGATTTGAGTCCTTGGGACTTTTTTTCTCTTCCCGAGATCACGTCAAGGGACTTCATTTTGGGACCACAGAAAACATTCAAATGACTGTAATCGACCAGCTGAAGGTTATTCCAGTATATGAGTTCCACCACTGCTGTGAGGAATGGAAGAACCGTCTCCAGCGCTATGTGACTTTCCAAGGAAGTTTTTTGAAGGAGACAATACTGAATTGTAATTCTGTTCGAATAAAAAAAAAATTAAAAAATCAGTCTCATTACTTAATCACACCTCATATATAGCAACTCTCAATATTCTAATACAAATCTGCACACAATTTACAGTATACATATATAATATGTATGTTTATATTTTTTATAATGCAATAATTATTTTGAAAAATACCAGAAATGAAAGTTGTTCCTTTTTTATAAGGTTTCCATTAATGCAATAAAAAATGAAGATTTCCATTTGAAATTTCAATGTTGATCACCGCTCCACCCGTTTGGTGAGGGGTGGCGGCTAAATTTTTGCATGAGTTTAATTTCTACTAAACTCAACAAAATATTAGACACATATTTTGTTTTAATTTCATATAGATTTTCTAAAATGTTCAGCCGTTCCGGCACTTGTGGACCACCCGGTAGATAACAAACATCATATACAAGTTTTTCACCCTTTTAAGAGACTTGATAATATATTAGTAGAGCGATGGGGTTTTTTTACGTTTTTTTGTTAGTTTTTACGACATATTACATTTACATAAAATAAACACATGAAAACACGCTTCTCATAAAATTATATATTTTTTTTTTATAAATCCATACATTTTTTTCACCTTCAAGCTTTCATATCAGGTTTCATATTATTCTGGATATTTGTACGGATCTTTTTTTTTAATAACGCTTCGGTATTTATATTTTCTTCCTTTCAGACCTTGTTTAAATAAAACATAATAACGATCCTTTGATATGCCCAAATCCCCGAGGGATTCTCGTTTATTATCAGTTACGGAAAAATTTGGGGATAAAAATTACGCCGTGTCGCCTACGCGTCGATACAAAAAAAACAACGGGCGAACATTAGGTATAATTTACCATCTGTAAATAAAATCCCCTCTGAGATTTATTGAAATGTGATACGATGGTAAACAAGTAACCTAATAACGGGAGACGTGCAGTTTTGCCGATCCCCACGAACGTTGCAATAGGGGCCGCGCCTACTAACGGGATTAGAATATTTGCAATAATTATGTGTTAATGACGTTAACAGGCTGTTAACGAAACTGACATCGGATATAGATAAGTTAATTAATAAATAAAAATAAAATAATACACACCAGTGGCGGCTCGTGCTAATAAAATGTGGGAGTTGCAAATAAATACTTATGAGAGAGATGTCGCAACTTTATGAAATTTATTGTGTATGTATTCTTTGATACTTCCCCTGACACGTTGATATGTCTTGTGTAAATATGTTTTAAGCAATATATGGCTACTAGACAATGGAAAATCGGTTACATATTTGGCAAAAAAAAAAACGTCTAAAGTGAATATTGTCAACCACATTCCACGAAAAGCTACATGCGCAAAACATTATGCACAAATCAAACTAAAACTCCTTTTTTCTAACAGTACCAGTAATATTTTGTTGATGGATATTCGAATCTCAATGTCTTTCACACTCTCGGCGTCTACGAAATATACATATATCGACGATTGCAAGGAACACACGAAATATGTGATCCGTCTATTGGAAAACCGTAGCAATTTTCAATCAACTTTTTCAGTCTATCCACAAATGGTAACGACTGTGCCATTATTTCAAAAATTCACAAAAAAAAAACGATGAGTTTAAGATACCACTACACGAACTCTAAAATAAATACGTACATGGTGTAAAATACGTTTAATGTACACACGTTTATTAGTTAGTCACTCACGACATTAAATTATTTTAAACTTGACGTTCTACCGTCTGTCCGCTCACATCGAGCTAACGTAAAATACTAAATTTCAACAACGGAATATATGGATAAATCGCTACGATATATGGATAAATTGTTTGAATAGCGTTCCCTTCCCTCGCTCCTGCACCGGAAGCAAGACCAGCGTGTGTAACCAGGCACGGTCAGTGGCGTACGTACTTACGGGCAAGACATACACGCGTACATAATTTACAAGGCTCTTAAAAAATACGGTTTGTACTTTAATTATCATAGAGTTTTATAGTGTCAACCCTGCGTTGTAGCAAACTTTCTGGACCCTAGTTATTAACGTTAGTTATTAATTAATTAGAAGAAAGTAAAGCAACAATAATTAATTAGAAGAAATAATTTCCTTGAAATAACGTTTAGAAAATTCCATCAGAAGACATCGTGATCGGCATGTGTGTATAAAGTCAATATATATATATATTGACTTTATGAGTTGTATAGTGCCGACCCTGCGTTATAACACACTTTCCGGACCCTAATTATTACCTTATTGGAAGAGAAAACCGACACGACGATTGTTGATGTACCACAAAAACGCACACAATTATAATCTGTAAAATGTAAGGATTATGACTCACTTTTACATTGAGCAGTTCAATGTTTCTTTATAACTGTTGATTCCTAAGCGAGTGGAATAGTGTCAGTGGAATAGAATCAGTGGTGTTATTAGTTACGATATATGTACATATATGTACATACAAGTAGACGACGGGTAGCAACAAATATGTAGGCATGCGGTCAAATTTGACGTTAGATTTGAAATTCAAGGTCCTGAAAAAAATGTATTACCGATTTGGAACCTGATCGAAGCAAGTTAATTTTCAGTGGCCATCTTGGATCCGCCATTTCGGAAAAGGAATGTAATCAATGAAGTATTATACTATCAACGATATTGATTACATTCTCAAAATTTGAATAGATAGTTAGATGGGGTGGGAAAAAAATCTATCCAAGATTTGCGTATCCAAAAACAAACTGATGTGTTTTTTCTAAGAATGGAATGTAATAATCAAGAAGACTAGAACTAAGAAGACCGAAGTCGTTCGGTGTCATGGTCTCATTCATATCTGTCCGCCTCCAGAAGGCGCTGTAAGCAGTGCTGTGCTCAACGTCACGTGATCTGCGAAAGTCACGTGATGAGCAGCGGACCACTTGTGACTGTTTATGAATGTAGGCTCTCAATGCGTATGCTTACATGCTGTTTTGCTTTAATAAAAATACAATCCGAATGTTAAATAAATATGGTTCGAAAGTGCTGTGTTGCATTGTGTGATACAAGAAGCGTTCCGAAGCGTCAGAATAACCTGGCATAATTTCAAATTACTGATACGCACACAGATTAGTACAGAACGAGACTGCTTACAGCGCCTCTAGAACTAGAAAATCAAATTGATCAACACTACAATCTTTTCCTCCCTAAAGCCCTTTCAATTTCGGAGCATTACATTCCAAGATTTGGATTCAGGCAAAAACTGAAATTTAGTATTTTAAAAAAATGTTGAATTACGACATACCTGTATCAAACGATATTATTGTTACAAAATCGCAAATTTTTAGTGTCAAAATAGATACAATCTAAGTAATTCCACAAAAAAAAAAGTTAGAAAAGCGTTTTGCCCTCTTGATTCTCCGGAAATTCTAAGGGAAAATGGATTTGTCGTCTGACTGGAGTTACGTTAAGGCAAGCGACCGACTAAAAGGGGTCGCTCTCGCTGGAAATGACGTACGCGTATATATGTATGTACGCCAAATGATTCCGACCTCTAAAGTTGTTGCATTTCGCATAATGGAATAGCGAATGTATACCACAAAAGGGACATTGATAGATACGATAGATACGGCGGATATCTACATTGCCGCAGTCGGCATCGTATCTCCGTCATAATGGTGGAAATTTAATTGTGTGACTGAGCATAAACGCGTACGGTTTACGGTTCTCAGAGATGTGAACTTTGTTGCGGCCATAGGCGTAACACACATTACTTTAATGTTATTCTACGGTCATGTATTGGGTTGTTTACGTTTTTTTTACATTGTTTAACTTTGTTGGTTATTTTTAAATAAACATTTACTCTTTCTATGTACAGGATTTTTCCTTATAATTTTCCACACTTTCAAAAGGGTCGCCAATTGAGATAAAAAAAGATAAACGCAAAAGTTGCAGGATTTTTGCTGAAAATTTGTAGTGTACCAAAAAAAAAACAAAAATGATCGCGAAATAATAAAAAAGGTATAAAAAATAACATGCTATTTAAGATAAATATATACAAAAAAATTAATAAACATATAAAAAATAACCTGTTATTTTTTAAATGGAACACCCCATTATCGTCACATTTTTAAAATTAACTTTCCACATTACTTTTAAACCACATTACGAAAACGTATATGTATATCTATGTTTGGAAGTTTTTGCGTTATTTCACTTTCAACAATTCCGTCTAGATAGCCATGCGTGGTCATTCGAAACAAAAAATGTGACGTTTTATCGCACTGGCCATGGATCGCTATGGAAACAATCACATTTATTTAATGTATTAACCCTAAAGCTTGTATAACTTTGTATTTATTTGTAATATAATGTCATAATAATTAATTATTATTAATTATTTTGACATTAAAAATTGATGGAATATTCCTATAGTTGGAAATTAAGTCGATTTCAAATATTTACCAATATATAGGGTGTTTACGAAATAACCGTTTAAGAAATAACCAAAGTTAACTTTTTTCTTATTTGCCATCGTCTTTTGTATTTCTGGTTAATTAACATAAAATTTTTCAGGAGAAATTCTCTTCAGAAACACTTGCGTATTTTTCTTTTCTACCTCAATAAATAATTATTCCTACCTTTTCTACTTGTCCTAGCGCTTCAACTCTATGTAAGATCATGTGTTTGGAATTGTTAAGGCAATGAGTTTTGGCAACTTAAAACATGTTTAGTACGGACCAAAATATAATTTCTTACAAAGAAAAGCTAAAGTTAATAGGATATTGTTAACAAAAAAGAATGGCGTTTTGTAAAATTTTTGTATTCCACTCATCAAATATTATCTTCTAATAACCCTTCACCAACCCTATGCAGAAACTCTCGGTTATGTAACAAAAGAAGTTATGCGGGTTCCCTTTGTCCTTTTAAATCATTGTTATATTTACACAGTAAAACTTGTTTTGAGGAAATTTTACCAAAACAATACAACAAAATGCAGGATGCCAAAACCAAGATGCAATTAAACAAAAAAATTGGGAATTTCCCTAAAATATCTTGAAGGAAATGTCTAAAACTTTCTAATAAACTTACAACGGAATATTTTCGATTAATAATTAAACTTATATTGACAATTTACCCAGTCTTTTGGTGAATATTACATATTAAGAGTGAGGGAAATTTCATTACACCAATTTTTTGAGAATATTTCCCAAATTAAATCGAAAATATTCACATTTTTCGAGATAATCCCCAATTTTCCTGAAAAAAGCATATTCCTTTCGAAATGTGAGATATTGTTTAGAAAAAGTTGAGCGATATTCCTATATATTTTTACAGTGTACTGTCGCATAAACTAGGTACTTTTAGTTTCCTTCTGCGTTTCCCGTGGGAGTTGATACGGCATTCTCGCATGTCCTACGCTACTGACACATCGTAGACGTTGTTTACTTTGTCCTGAAAATATGAAAGCCCCACGAGAGACGAGGGCTCTTTGTGACAAGATCCTTTTCCAGGATTACCTCGTAATTGTTCAACTTTACGTTTTCAAAGGGAAAAATTATAAGTAGGTACGTCACTTCTCTATGTAGCAACAAAGAGCAAAGACGATACGTTGCGATCGAACTGGCGCTGATACAAACGGAAACCAATTACCTACCTAATTGAAATCCGGTAAACAAAGAATATCCGGGGAAAAGAATTCGATTATCAGGGGGATAATCGAACGCGGATATTCTTATAATTTGGAAGACTTACAAGTGGACCCTCTAACGTAGAGGCAAATTCTCCATAGGCTCACATGCCACATGATGTAAAGATTTTCAGCGTTTTCCTACTACGAGTAAATCATTTATTGATTTATGTACATCCGACTTTATAATATCTCTTTTGGAAGCTGTAAATTCTGCCTATCCACACGTATATAAAAGTACGCAATTTATTCACAGACAACAACAGACTTGTTGGAATAATTTACGTAGAATAAGCGACTTATTAAAGCACAATGTCGTTCAACTTTGCTCCTCCATTTTGAACATCATGTACATGTTTTCGAATATCTAGTATACCTAACAATAAGTTCAATAGCGTATCAACGTCAGATTTGGTAGCCAGTATACAATATATGTCAGTAAGTATGTTAATAAAGTCAGTCTGTTAATAAAAAATGTGTCCAAGATATAGACAGCTTCGTCGAGAACACGATAAAAACACTTTAATTCCCTGAAAGATCGTAGAACGGAAATTAGTTGTAAGAGGGGAACTATATAGTAGAGCAGTGGCGGCGGATCGACGGGATTTAAAAACATTTGAAATTAACAAACATGAGACCGACATCATAATATAGGATTATTTGACTCAATATGTAGAATGCTATTATAGCAAAGAGAATCAATGAAACTAAAAAAAAAAAAAACATGTTTCATGAGAAATTTTCGGACACGGCTGAGAAACATATGTTTTTGTTTCATGCTTACCAAGTGAATACAAGGTCCACTTACTCATGTGATTCTTACTAAATTTAGTTATTCTTATAAAATTGGCATTGTCCACTGTTCTAAGGGATCGACAAAATGTGAAGTCTTATAAATGGTTTATTCAAATTTTCACATTGGACACCCTATTTATTATTACATATTTGGAATCCTCATATAATTTTGTCAACAATAAAAGTGTCATACAGTGATGGTACTGATTCCTTACTAGTAGAGGTACCTTATAGATTTTTTAAAGGCCTCCCAGCCTCTATTAGAGTGATCACGGCACACTTAAATTAACATAGCACATGTTAATTAATAGATGGTTAAAAGAGCACTTGACTGCTTGAAAACCCGCTTAATTTGTATCACCAATTTCAGAAATATGAGGATTTTAAATATGCGTTGATATACATATGTATATGGTGTCTCATTTGAAAATCGAAATCGTGGTAACACTTCCGGTGCAACCGGAATTTATGTAAATGCCTTTTACATGTGAAAAGTTGACATTTTTATGAACATAAGATGCTGAAGATTTAAAAACTGTATTAATAAGTAAATATCTTTGTGAGTTTAGGTGGGGGAGAACAACTTTTCGCTCAGACTGAGCGAAAAACAGTTTTTTAAATATTTCTCATCCCATCAATTAAATGACCGAACTGCTGTGATAACACTTATTATTCGTTATCAATTACAGTAGCAACTTTTTCGCCTTCAATGTACTGATCTCTACACCGCTCCATACCACTTTTCCATTCTTAAAAGCAGTGCTGGAAGTCCGCTTTTGTCAGCTGGTTCAGAACCTCGGTCGCTTTTGCTTTAACCGCTTCAACACATTGGAATCTTGTCCCCTTCAGTGTCAGTGTCAAGTTGTTTAGAATGTCAGCGCAAATGTTCATTCTTGATTCCTTTTGCTCGGGAGTGAGGAGTTTTGACATTATTTTTACGCAAACTTTGCGCATGTCCAACGATTCATGCAAAATCTAGCGAACAGATTCTTTGTCGATTACTGTTATTTCAGCAAGCCCTCGGATGCTTTGACGACGATCTTCACGGATTCATTTACCAATCATTTCAATGTTTTCGTCCGTTTTTGACGTTGAGGGCCGTCCAGGGCGAGGATCGTCTTCGGTCGTCTCACGTCCCTCTCTAAACCGTTTAAACCGTTCAAAAACTTCGGGATAAACATTCATTCCCGTACACTTCTTTTAACATTGCATAAGCTTCTGTAAAAGTTTCCCCAATTTAACAAGAAACTGAAGATTAACCCGTTGCTCCATCTGAAAACTTAACATTTTTTCGACACGTCGCTGGTGCGTAGACTAATTCAAACGACTGCTACAGTCAAACTGAGCGAGCCACTGGCTTGTCCAGCGAGCTCAGGGTGGGGAAAGTATCACCAGACATAGTTCTTTTCAAACTTGTCGCGACACGCTCGCAGCGCGCTGGTAGCAGCATCAGTTCGGTTATTTAATAGCCACACCTCGTACAAACAGGTCACTAGTCCCACAGTTACAATTAATAAACCGAGAAAAAAGGGGAATATACCATGGATCTTGTCACCCGATATGAGTATAAAAAGCAAAATTAACAGTAGGTAAAATTTTCAAACGGCATTGTCGGCTAGGTAAACCCTAAAATAGTGCACCAAGTTTTATACTTTTTTTGCGGTTGTAGGGTCTATTGTTGATTTATTTATTGTTTGTTTATATTTATTCATTGTTGATTTGTGTATATTTCTGTACAAACCTAATTCTCACGTTTCGGCCTGTACCATTTGTACATTTGTGTAGATACATGCCAAACCTCTGGTACAGCCTCTTTCCTTCCTGCTACTAACACCTGAATGGCCCTTTGGTGGCGAGTCATAAATGACTCGCTGGCGGTTCGGTTTTCCCAAACTAGCACCACGTGTACCTCCCTGGGCCGTGGTCATAATGATCGGTCTTAGAACGTACTTTCCGTTTGGATAGTCAGTCTATCTTTGCGATTCACCGGCTCCAGACCGATCTTCGCCAGTCTCTCATTTCCATCTTGTAAATATGTAAATAAATGACTGTATATATAGCCGATTAAACCTTTAATTACCACACCACACTCGCCATACGGTAGTGTTCCACATCGGTAAGGAAAATCTTGAGCCGCCGCTGCTCAAGAGGTTCCGTTTATAAATTTCAGCGATAGAGGAGGCCTCGTAAAAAGGAAATCTCCTTTTGCTATGCATGACTCCGGAGGAGCGATCTGCCCCCAGGGAGCGGCCGTACTAAGGCGGCGGCGGCGGCGGCGGCGTTCACTCCTGCCCGCCGTTATCTTTTTTTTTTAATTTCATTTTGTAGAGACTACCGGCGGCAGCAGCAGTCGTGAGGGACATATCCAAGCTTAAATCGAGACGCTTTAAATAGATGTACGGAATTAGTTTTACTTCCTCCTTTATTTTTTTAGATTTCCAATAGATTTTAATAAAGTAGAAGAAAAATAGAAACAATGTCTACAAGATTTTTTACGTAGATAGTTAGTAGTAGTGTAGTTAGTTACACAATGGTTAGTTGCTTCCTTACTAGTAGAGGTAGATACCTGCTAGATTTTAGACAAGATAATAATTTGACAAACGTCTTTAAACAGAGTGATTCCTAAGTTAAGTCATATTTTTTAATAACGTAGAAATATTCAGAACATTTTTTTCCAATACAATTTTTTAATAAATTAAAAAAAATTACCTAATTAATTTCGAAAATAGCAATTATCCGGTCCAGCCTTCCATTTAAAGGAAATGTATATTCGAAACGCGGTAGAAAAACATACTGTTTATTACTTTTGAATGAGTCGTTTGGCTAGTATTTTCTTCTGAGAATTTCACTGTGCAACCTTTTTTTAAGTTTAAGGCAGAACCAGATTATTGATAAAAGAAAAGCAGTTTTAATCTTCTCCTGAAGATACCAACTTGGTTGGCGAAACGCGCGTCGAGAAAAGTCTAGTAGTTCGGTGTTTCGTGGAAAACGTCCAGTTTTTTGTTTCTACGCCGAAGGTTCCAATATCCACTCCAGCAGATTATTGATATTTTCGAAATTAATAATTAGAACTTTTTTTTATTTTGGAGTTTCTTGAAGGATGTTATTTCTAAAAAAATATATATTTTTAATAGTTCTACACGTTATTAAAAAATATAGCAACTCATAAATTAACTGTATATTCAAAAAACATTTCTTTTTTCCAAAAAAAAAAAAAAAATTTCTCCCCCCCCCAAAACCCCCCCCTTAATTGGGCCCCCAATTTTTTAAAATATAAAAAACCCAACAAAAAAAATCAAATTCCCCCCCCCCCCACAACCCAAAAAAAAAAAAAAAAAAAAAAAAAAAAAAAAAAAAAAAAAACCCCCCCCCCCCCCCCCCCCTTCATTTAAAAACACGACGTTTCCTTTTTTATAAGTCGTTTGGCTAAAAAAATAAATCAAATTTGTACTGACGACATATTCTGACATTCTAAGTTGAGCCATATTTTTTAATAACGTGTAGAACTTCAAAACATTTTTTTTCCAAATACCGTTTTTGTACGATAAAAAAAAAAATACCTAATAATTTCGAAAATAGCAATTATCCGGTCCTGCCTTCAACTTAAAGGAAATGTATATTCGACACGGTAGAAAAATATACCGTTTACCACTTTTTTAGTGGTAAACTGAGTCGTTTAGCTAATATTTCCTCATTTTAAACGTTTTTATTTTTAGAATTTCACTTTATAACGTTTTCTTTAAATTTAGGGCAGGAACTATCCGGTCCTTCTATTGATATTTTTCCGATAGATATCCGGTATTGATATTAAATTATAATAAGAAAATTTAATAATAAGAAAACTTTTTTATTTTTCAGTTTTTTGAATGTTAGTTCCAAAACATATTTATTTTTAATAGTTCTATACGCTTAAAAATTAGGACTCAACTTAGGAATCACCCTGTATATGCAAAGAACATTTTTTTTTTCAAAAAAATAAATCAAATTAGTTCTGAAATTGACATTTTCTAACATTCTGAACACTGATTGTTCTGAAACGTCAACTTATTAAGATAAGATATCAAAAATGCATTTCAGAAAAAACGTTTCTGTTCTTTTAAAACAAAAAAACAAAAAACAACAACAAAAATATCGGAAGTATACAGGCCAAGCTATTTCGCTATATATGTAAATTGAAATTCGAAATTTATTTAAGAAAAATTCGAAAATGTTATTAAGGAAAGATGTGCGGATTGAACTCGATATTCTATAATTTAGTATTTGCAATTTTTTTAAACAACCGTAACGTACTTCTGAATTAAGTTTTCCCCTAAATTCTAAGGTAAAAGAATTTCTCATACGGGGCGGCGTATTTTTTGAAATACATACTAAACGCCCAAATCGAAATGATTTCCAAAAAATAACGCGGTGTACACGTTGCGACCTCTGACAGAAGATATATCAAGTATCGTCAAAATCGGATAATCGGAAATCAAACAAGAGTTTGATAATTAATCAAATTTTGTTATTCCCTTTCCGCAGGCAAAATTGCAAACTTGGTGAATACGAAACTATAAAAAATAATTACTTTTTGCAAAAATGACTCTAACCAAGGTTTATGTTTTTTTGCACTGAAAATTCTCTTCTGTCAACTGTCAGTAAAACCAATAAGACTAGAACTAAGGAGACCGAACTCGTTCGGTGTCATTCTCGTCATCATTCGGCTCGTATCTGTCCGCCTCCAGGAGGCGCTGTAAGCAGTGCTGTATTCGATGTCACGTGATGAGCAGCGGTTCACATGTGAATGTTTATGAATGTAGGCTGTCAAAGCGTATGCTTACATGCCGTTTGGCTTTAATAAAAATCCAATCCGAATGTTAAATAAATATGTTTATTATATATACTGTATTATATTCATCCTATAAGTGGACTTGTTCCGTTGGGTTGAATTAAAATAAATAAACAAATAAATAAATAAATATGGTTCGAAAGTGTTGTGCTGCTGTGTTGCATTGTGTGACACAAGAAGCGTTCCGAAGCGTCAGAATAACCGGACATTACTTCAAATTACAAATTATTTTCCTTTGTTGTATTGTTAACGTTGAAGCACGTAACATTAAATATTTTTAGTACATTTTCATAATGATAATTACGAAAATTTGTAATTGCAAAGATAACAACAAATTAACAACAAATATCGAGCATACACACGGACTCTAACGCACACAGATTAGTACAGAACTACACTGCTTACAGCGCCTCTGGAGGCGGACATATTCGAGCCCGTCGCGTTATACAGCGAAAACGCAGCTCTGTCTCCTTGAGTAAAACACTAGTTCTAGTATTCTTGAGTAAAACACTCCAATAATTATCAAATAGGTTTTGGGCCGCAAAGTGCGTTAAAAGATCGTATGGCTGTCTATACCGCTGGCCTTGTACCCTTTATGTTATATGGTAATTTTCGGATTTTCATTATCTTCTGTGGGGTGGCGGCTGTAAAATTTCAGAGCGATCCCATTATGAACTCACGCCCGGCGGAATGGCGGCAATTTTGAAAATTTATTTTAATGGGGTGCGAGGGCGGGATCCACTATATTTTTATGGCTAAGCGTAAATGGACGGCGTGTAAAGCGGAGAAAGCATAAAAATCCGACATTAAGTGCTGGGGATAATGAGTACAGATATGAAGTTGTTGGAATTTCGGGTCGTCTTTTTTAAAGCCTTTATGGCAGTTTGGTTCGTTAGCAGCGGCAGCGTGGAGTTGTAAACAGCGGAAATGAGGGGGGCGTATGTTGTTTTTCTTTCAAAAAAAAAATACATATAGTTAAACGTAGAATGAGAATAATCAGAAATCACAGAGCGGGACTTCGACCTTATTAGGATTCAGTGTGATATACCTGACGACGAATAACAATTAATGTTTGCGAATAACAGTGAGAGTATCGGCATATTTTCTTGTCAGAAGAATAAGTCGTCAAATCTCTTTTCTCGGGATTTGATGACTTTGTGTCTAGCTGCATTCTGATTTGCTACCGTTAAAAACTGATTGGCCAACATAGCAAATTTACACGTAGAGTGTTTGTCTTTTCAATTAACTGGTTCTTAAGGCATAGTCCACATGGACTGCTGTTTAAATGAAAGACATATAACATAAAAAGCCTTCGAAGAAACACAGGGTAGTCACAAGGAAGTCACAGGGTACTTATAGTCGGTGTAGAATTTGTTTTCTATTCTACTAACCGTAGCCTGGGGAATAATAATATCAAAATTTCAATTATTTGGGTATCCGAAAGACACATTGTTAAAATAATGATCAACTTGACGATCAGCGGTAAATAACTACATAATAGAATAATAAGTTTTCACAGATGTTGCAAATAAACAAATTTAAATGTATAATTTTTTCTGACATGTAAAAAGAAACCCTTTTTGCTTCTTTCTTTTTGTTGGGTATTTTGCGCAGCGTATCAGGGAAACCGATACATTTAAGTTGAATGTTGACACAAAATTAACTAAAAACGTCAGATTTGACAGATATTTGGTACATAGGCACTTGATTGTATACATTTCATAATAATAATTTTGAAATTATCAAATTTAATTTTCTTGATGAAAAATATACAAAATTCAAAAAACCTTATATTGCTGAATAGATAATTAAGAACCCTATCAAATGAGCTATCACAGGCACCCTAGTTACATTTAGACATTTTAAAGGGGTAGCTGTGACTCTAAGAGGGTTGGAGTGGGAGGTATAAAATTATGCTCAAAAAATATCATTCTAGAATTAAAAATTGACGTTTTTCAGGATTTTACTCATAAATAGTAAATTACGTAGATCATGAATTTATCCGTTACTTATGGACCTCACTGTATAAAAAAATGACTAATTTATAACATATGAATGAAATGTAACTTCGGCCGTTTTCACGTAGCAGCTTCTTTTCCAGACTTTTTAGCAGCTCTGTCTTTAAAAGCGTGTCTGCAAAAGCGACAAATCCAATTTGTCGTTCATAAAGTAAAAAAAAATCGACAGTCGTTCAGGAAAATGCCAAATAAGAATACAGATGGCCCCATAATACTCATCGTCAGTAAAACTAGTTACGTAAACGTTTATACAAATTGCTCATCTGCAATACGTAAACCCTCGTAATTGAATGCCGGCCGTTCAAGAGCTCGCAGCAATCAATTTAATCAAATGCTGTATTCTCTTGCGCTCTTTTTTTGCATTGGTTCATTAATTAATAATACCGAACGATTTTAATTTCGATGCAGGAAAAGAAAGGATCGGAACATGGAAAAGCGAATTTGTCTTTAGCATACAAATAACTATTTAATAGGAATATACACATTCTATTTTTTTCCATTACATCACGAAGCAATACAATTCTGCACTCAAATAAAATAAGCAAAATAGATCCGTCGAGTGTTTTGTTTATTTTTACTAACTACTTATTTGGTTTTCATATCTAGACACTATTGAGCTAGAATCGGTAAAAAAAATTTCCATAAACCCGCAAATGTCTTATAACGGTTATTATTTTTAAGATAAACTATCCCTCGTATATCAAAAAACCTTTTGTAACATTTAAAAGTGTCGAGCTACTTATTTGATGGAAATTGTTTTTATGTATTTTTTACTTTAGATAATAATTGTTTGGTTGGTTAAAATTGGCTGCAATGTTGCGCCTCTGGTTAGTAAAAAAAGGGTGCATTATTGCATTTGAATACAGCCATATATTGAACTCCTGTCGAATTCATCAAATCTGATTGGCTAGTGATCGTCCTATCCTAATCTACAAATCACAACCTCTGGAGGTACCTTCGATATAACAGACCTTAGCTTAACAACGTCATTATTGCTCGTTCGTGTGCCCTCAAAGGAATATGCTTTTTCGTTTGCTGGAGGAGTTACTTACGTTCGTATACCTACATATGTATATTAAACGTATATCGATAAAATCAAAATTCATTGTATAGATTTGTAAAAATCGAATTTCATTCGTTCATAAAATCTGAAAAAAAGAATAATGTCACCAAAAGTAAAAAAATTGGCTCCAGTGACATTTTTTTTCCAACCAACCCCAATGACTTTTTTTCTTAGTAAAAAGAAAACATTGCTGTGCTTATGTATTAATTCGTGTGTAATCAGTGGCGGTGCGTGATATTTCAGTTAGCCATATCTTGAAAACGACGCATGGGACCTACTTCACTTTTTAGGTGATGACTATACACCGTATTACAGAAAGGATTTATAGTGAAAAAACCGTCAGCAAAGTTTGCGAAAATATTTTCAAAAAACACTGGAGCACTCCCTGGGTTCTCAGTAACGCTCTGTGGAATATTTGCAGAATATTTGTTTTCATAATCTAGAAACAAATATAAGGAGACGTTTTTCGATTTGTTACAAAATATTTTGTTTCAAAAAGTTTTTTAATTTTAATTTTATAGGAACATTTTGTTTCCCAAAATTAAAATGGCCATAACTTTTTGAAACAAAAATATTTTGTAACAAATCGAAAAAACGTCTCCTTATATTTGTTTCTAGATTATGAAAAAAAATATACTGCAAATATTCCACAGAGCGTTACTGAGAACCCAGGGAGTGCTCCAGTGTTTTTGAAAATTTTTTCGCAAACTTTGCTGACGATTTTTTCACTATAAATCCTTTCTGTAAGAGGTGTATAGTCATCACCTAAAAAGTGAAGTGGGTCCCATGCGTCGTTTTCAAGATATGGCTAACTGAAATATCACGCACCGCCACTGGTATAAATAAAACTGTGTCATTTAAAACACTCGAGTAAACGTTATTTGTCTCCAAGGAGCAGTTCATTTCAAGAACGTTCTTGTGTAATACAAACCACTACATACAAATATAGGTCAAATCGCATTTTTTCCACACTGGTATACAAGGGCGTAGCCAGTAGTTATCTTTGGGGGGGGGGGGCGCTCAATGCAGATGAAACAAAAAAAGCCAAAAAAAAAAAGTCAGTAGAGGAAACGGCAACCGAAAGCCCCCGAGTATTTTGGTGTTTACTTGACCCTTAGGGGGGGGGGCGATCGCTGCAGATTAAACAAAAAAAGCCAAAAAAAAAAGGTCACTACAGACAACGGCAACCGCATTCCCCCGAGTATTTTGGTCTTTACTTGACCCTTTGGGGGGGGGAGGCGATCGCCCCCATCGCCCCCCCCCCTGGCTACGCCCTTGCTGGTATATCAAGTATTTCACACATTTTAGGCAATAGCTAACAATAAATCTGGATGCGCATTTAGGCTGAATTCGACCCTGTGACTAACCTATATGTCCGCTCCGTAACCATGGATTAATATTTAAAAACAAATTATAATTCAGAGAAGATACTATACATAGGCGAATTATGATTCTATTTACTGTACAGAACCTACGACGAGATAGAAACGTCCTCACTTGTAAATTGTAAAATTGGCTCTGTACTCTACAGGCAGCTGTCCGCCTGGCGGATTGCGCTCAACAATTACGTGAATTGTAGCCGACACCGAGAACAAAAGTATGTTTCGGGCGATAAGATATACACACTACAATGCAGAAATATATCGCTAAAATTTACCGAGTGCTCAGGTTCGGCCAGCCCTCGTTAACGATAGCGTTTTAATCTGTCCGCATATGCCGACAATAAAAATAATTTACGACCGAAATAAAAATATTTTTCGACGACAAATATGGCGGAGCGCAGATGTAAAAGGAATATTCGAAATTAAAAATGGCCGCGAAGTGGACCGACGACACGAACTTGGAGGGTTGCAAATTAAACTAAGCGCGCTGCTACTGACTTTCCGTATGCTTTTTTATCAGCCAATGTTAAAACAGATGCTCTAAATCGTGGTTGAAAGTTCAAACGAAACGCTTTGATGAAAAACGAATATTCTGGAAAAAAAAACACATTTTTGTATATTACACCTGACAGGGTTAGAATAGTGATATCTGAATTCATTGTAACGAACATAATTCATTTAAATCTATTCACATGCGATGAATTGGAAGTTTCATCGCCACACCCCTATAATTTACCAGTGTACGATCGATGAACGGAGTTAAATCCCAAAAAAAGCCAAAAAAATCTACCCACCGAAAAAAAACCAGCCTTAAAAATGATCACTAGAGGCAACGGCAACCGAAATTTCCTGCCGAGTACTTCCTTGGATGTCGTACTTGACTAAAGCATTGGGGACGGTGTCTCCGATCGCCGGTGCCCAATTCTGTTCCTTCCGTTCGTCCGCCGTATATGTCAGTTCTATTGACAATAAAGAATACCTATGGAAATATTTGACGAAGTTGATTGTCCGAAAACCATATTTCGATTTTATCAATAACAATAATGACCAATTGTAAAACAATGTCTCAAGTAAAAATCCTAAGGAATATAAAATGTTAATCGCATTTGCTCTCTAGCACACAAAAGGAAATATCTGTAAAAATACATAACACAACGTTAGATACAACGGAGCTACGTTTGGTTATGTAAAATTATAAATACAGTTACAGTTAAATGATGATCTGAGGTTTTTTTTTGCAAATGGTAGTTTTTTAGGCATTTGAACGTGTGACATAGTATTATTAATGTAATATAATACCGACACCGACGACATGAACACTTCAAACACACTAATAATAATGCTACAGATCAGACGGTCGGGCTTAATGATAATAATGCTTAATGATCAGACGCACTCCTCTAAATTGCAACACGATCGATCAAGCCTAATCATTATTGATTTTAAAAGAAAATTCTCGGACATAACTTTTTTCATCAATAATTTTATAACCACTGATCTTAGAAATTATATCATTGATGTCGACAAAATCAGTACCTACTTTTCATTTGGTGATACAGAAATGGAGGTTTCCATTTAGAAATGCTGAAGATAACACCATATCTCGACCCCTTGTGGTCTGTATGAGGATCCATGCATAAAGTTTCCGAGGATTTTCCTCTAAAATCACAGATAACCATATTATGATTTTCTTTCGAGACTTTTAAAATATACTACGAATATAGCGCGCCAACTTCTAATGTGCACATCTTGTACACGATCTTGTTACTGAGTTGAATTAATTTCGCTCTATATAAGAAGCGAAATTACAATTTTCCCGACATTAAACAATGCCCTGCAATGAGGAAAACGAAATTTCCGACAATAAAATCATAACCGGTAGACGTTATCTCACAATAAAAAGTAATATGCAATTCCAAGGATTATATAAAACATAATTACGTCAGATTTAAATAATTTACACTGCAGCATTAGCTCTTTTATACCTTAACCGAGAAAATGGAGCAGGAAACTTTAATCAAACTTTCAGAATAAATCGATAAACTTATTCATAAGGGTAAGAGGCTCGTTTTTTTGCCGTGTATGCTTCATATAGACGTTACCTATTTATTGCCAGGAACGGACTTGGGTTTGCCAACGTAAATTCAAACAGAAAATCAAAATCCAGAAAGCCAAAATCTTAGAGTCTTATATGTGTATTATAATCTCCGCCATGGCACCGGCTATACGGTCGATGGTTATTACTCAACATAGATTTTAGCAACATAAATTGTAAATTGCGGCCCTGTATTGAAACAAAATACTCCTTACATGTTCAGAACACGAAAACATACTTTATCAAATCTTATGAATTATCTGACCATAATCTACGAGGTCGGCAAAGACACATCTTCGTTCCATAGAACCGATGGTTGCCAAATCTGTCTCATTTATTGGAGAAAAGGGTTAAAAAAAACATTAACCACTGATTGGGGATTGGGTAATGAACATTGCGGTGGGCAAAGCCAGCAGCATGAAAGATGTGATTTTATTGGTCTGTACTTCCTCCCTCTAACCAATGAATTACTTACATCAACTTACAGACGGAATATGTGACTTGCCTGACAGTGTATGTATTACCATATATATATATACTGTAACACTTTTTTTACTTGGTAAAAGCGTTTATTCTTTAATTAGAATTAATTTCATCACGTTAATTACACAACTATCAACTTAAAATCACACTCTACATATCGCTGTGTAAATATCACCCTGTATATCACTTTGATCTTTACTGGACTAAATTCCAATTCAAAACTAACTCTTTGGAGCTCGCTGTCGTGCTTATGTACACCATTCTAAGCCTCTGGAACAATCTTCTAGTTGCTTTCGAATCGCCGAGAATCTCTATATTGTTCCCGCTCCTTCTAGTATTTTCTCGGACGTTATCTTGCTGGCCCCAATTATTTTGATTGTAATAATATCGTATAGGCAACCAACAATCCACCGATGTTGTGCTGGTAGAATATGACACAATACCTGCAAAACTCAGAACACAATCTCAATCCAAATGATCAGCTGCTTAGCTCCATAAACCAAGCATTAAACTGTATAATCCGCAATTATTTACTTATTGCCGCAAAATTATGCAAAGAGTGCTTTTGTTTACAGGCGTCAGGATGCTGGACGGCGTCGTCAACGACGCCGTAGAAGCTCGCGCCCTGGGGCTCAATCCCGAGCACATAGACATCTACAGCGCGTCCTGGGGCCCTGAGGACGACGGCAAGACCGTGGACGGTCCCGGACCGCTCGCCAGGAGGGCCTTCATATACGGCGTGACCAGCGGCAGGAAGGGGAAGGGCTCCATCTTCGTCTGGGCCTCCGGCAACGGCGGGAGGCACACGGACTCGTGCAACTGCGACGGATACACCAACAGCATCTTCACGCTGAGCATATCGAGCGCAACGCAAGGAGGGTAAGTATCATGGACAGGTTGCATACACAGTTCCTCTTACGTTTACAATGAATTTGCCATTAAAATCAATAAAACGCGGTCAATTACGGGAAATATAAAAAATGGTGGTCCAAATACTGATCCGTGAGGAACACCTTTACTAAATCGGTTTAAGTATAAGTCCTGTTGCACAATTGAGCTAACCACAACCATAACCATAAGCGTAACTGTAATTTTTATGTTTTGTCCACAACAGATCTGCGTAAAATCGTGTATATTTTAAAACTCCCTCATAGAGGATTCAGTTTAGCCAATTTCACTAAATTAAACATTTTGTGTGAAAAATCAGAAACGACACTGGAATTAGAAGAAATTATGGATATCGAATTGTTAACTAATATTGTAGTGATTTAGTATTAATTAGTGTTGGTTACTACTGTATTTAGCGTAACCCTTAACCCATATTTCACAAGAGTACAGACACAAGGTTGGTATAACTGGCAAAACGTAATTTTAAGCGTAAAGATAAAATAATTTCATCTTTATGTTTACGGTTATTGACGATTGAAGGTCATTCTTAATGCTAATGTTAACTGAATTAGTTGTAGACAAGAACATTATTTTCATATACTCCATCTTTGTGGTTGCGGTTAATTTTACGTTTATGTTAATTGTGCAGGGGGCCTAACTCGTTATTAGCATAGCTAGAAGAACGAATTTGCCTTGAAACAACCTTTAGAAAATTCTGCGATACTCAAATCTCCTTCCACTTCTATACCATATATTATTTTTGACATTTTTGAACAAGAACAATTCTTCATTAGTCACACCCTTAACCCTTTGACTGCCGAGAACAAAGATCTTTGTTTTTTCGACTTGGCCCAAACTTCCGAAAAATCACAAATCACTAACGCCTGGTAATGTGTAAAATGTAATCCTTCTAATTTGGGGAACTAATATATCGTATTTTATAATACCACTAATTATTTTTAAAAATTTAAAGAATATTAGGAATTCAAATATAGTAATTAAAAAAATGTTTTGATTTATTCATTAATTTTTTATCCATAAATAATAATAAAAACCTTCTATCGTATGTCCAAATAGTCGAAATAATGTCTGAATGAAATATTGGAAAACTGTAGATAGAGAAGTTATGAGGTGATTCAACGACAAAATTTAGACTTGTTATGATAATTTGGCGTGTGTAAGACAAATTCAGACAAATTCTGTGTCAGTCAGGCGGTTAATCTAAAACTGATATCGTCAACTTCCGTAGAACTACATGTGCTTGCAGATTGTCCTCGAGGTCATTTCAAGGCGAGGTCATTTTTGCCCTGCGTCTACCGCGCCCTTTGTTTTCGGTAGAATGTGAAGGTGTCACCTCCGATGTGATTGATGTGACTAACAACTCGTCAAGAGTGACCGTTTTATTGTACCGTTGTGATTTATTTCCAGTTACAAGCCCTGGTACCTAGAAGAGTGTTCGTCTACACTGGCGACTACTTACAGCTCAGGCACACCTGGTTATGACAGAAGCGTCGCCACCGTCGACATGGACGCCCGTCTCCGGCCTGATCATATTTGCACCGTAGAACACACAGGGACATCTGCCTCAGCACCTTTAGGTACAATTTTACACAAATTACACAAATAACTGTTATACTACCCTTTAGACGTTTTTCTCCATGTTATTCCTACATATGGTACATCATTTCTAGCAGCCACCTTAAAATTCAATCAAACCTGGTTAAGTGAGATAGCAAGGGAACGCTTATTTGATCCCACCTACAGAGATTTCACCTACAGGGGGTGATGCGGAAATGAGATCCATGAAGAAGAAAGAATTAAAAAACTTAAAAAAAAAAAATTTTTTTTTAATTTTTATAAAAATTTTTAAAAAAAAAAACTTAAAAAAAAATTTTTCTAAAAAAACAACCTTTTCTTTTTTTTAAAAAAAAAAAAAAAAAAACCCAAATTATAACAGGATTTCAAACCTTTTTGTTTTTTTTTTTTTTTTTTTTCCCCCTGGTTTTTTTGGTTTTTTTTTTTTTTTTTTGAGTTTCCCACTTATCCAGGTCATGAATAACCGTTTCTTGTTCCCGCTCCTTCCGAAGAAATGTAGATACTCAAAAATGATATAATCTCACTTACAGCGGTTTCCTACGGGACCGTCTCGGATATAGAGGTAGTTATTACTATGAGCTATCAAATTTGCATCTCAGTTAAAGAACTCAAAACTTTCCCACATTAGTTTTTTGATACCTAAATGTCGAGACCTCAAAAATCGTCTCAGTAATTTAGGAACCCTAGACGATCGGTTTGAAAATCTGGCCAATGATTGACAATCGAGTTGATCGTGTAAGGTCTAGATTGAGGTGGGGGAAAATATGTCAATCTGATTGACTGAAACTGAAGTCCATATAGCATTCACACTAAAAGTTTGTCTTTGCGAATTGTCAATATGAATGCTACGATGGATTTCCATTAGTCAAGCACACGCATAAACCGAATTGAAATTGAATGTAAATGTGGTATAATTCTTTTGCTTGACGTCATGAAGGACCTTAGCGTTGACCTGGGACTCCTCAATTGTATGAAATTTTTTATTGTAACAATGAAGTTTTCAAAAAGTTTATCAGCCATATTAATAATAAACACATTAACTATACTATACTTATAGCTACTATATTAGTATACTTGAACTGTGTTAAATAGTTCATATTAATAATCAAAAATGTACTGACAAGCAGTTAACACTATTCCAATGTATAGGGACATCCAAAAAAAAAACGTCATCAACTCTGGCTATGACCGAGAAAGACGGAATAGCGGTCATGTCTAAGCTTTTCGGTTATGTCAAACTTTTGACAAGCGACTGTCACAATTTGTAAAATAAACAATGGCTATCATATGATGTGACAGTCTTGACAAGTAAATAAGGTTATAAATTCGATTAAGAATAGAAATACGTCTTTTTTTTTCTCGGGCAACTTTGATGACGTTTTTTTTTTGGATGTCTATAGAATACGATGTGACAACACGGGATATTAAGAAAGCGGCTATATTCCTTCTATATAATTTGCAATTATATAGAAGGAATATTTTTAGACCCTTGCGCTTACATTCTCTTTTCAACATCCAGCAATGATCAGCCATCAGGAACTGAACAATCCAAGAAACATATAAAATGAGCTATTTCATTTAAAAAAATCTTATTCCCAGGCTATTCTTACAAAAAGCCACATTTTAGCGTTTTTCTTCACTGTTTTTCATCTTTTTTTTTTGCATTAATTTCGCATTTTTATAAAATAATGCGTACGATGGCTGAAAATGATGCTGAATTAGAATTTGGCAACCCAAAAAAAATAAAAAATGAGCTATTGGAGTAAAAAAAAACTCCTCTCAGGTTTTGCCACAAAAAGCGACACTTTTGGCCACTTTTTTGCAGTTATCGCACGTTTATGAAAAAAATATGCTTTCTATAGTTTACAATAACTCTTAATTCCAAAATGACGAGACCGAAAAGACATGTGAAATGAATTTGAGATTATGCTATAGTTCTGTTTGCCTTCATAATGGTGCAATTTTGGCGGTTTTTTTTTGCATTTTGACCGAGATAACAAGTTAACCCACCAAAACTAACCCGGATTCGGATTCGGCAACTCAAAATACGTACAGAGTAAGTGGTTTGGACCCGGGGATTGATTTTTTTTTATAATTTTGTGTTATTAATACATTTTTGCTAATTACAGTTTAAAATTGACTTGACTAACTGAAATGAAAACTAATTGAAATGATCTAACTTTTATTATTAATAAGGCTGTATATAGTTATGCGAAACTCTGCGAGAACTGTACGAGGAAATTAAAAAACTTCTCGAGTGTTTAAGCATATTAATCAGGATACGAGGGAAGCTGATACAAAGAAGCAAATAAATCCACTTACCTTCGAAGAGATGTAAAGATGCAAATACATTCACTTACGTCAAACATTACTGTCTGTTGTAGACAGATACTTAACCTTGTTGAGCAACTTGTTGAAGATACTTTCTTGAAGTCTTCATTCATGAAGTCTATGCCCTAATTGTCCTATAATCAGATTTTCAATCCAATTGATGTATCCTGCTTATCCAGGACTTAATCAGGTTTGACTATATGATTGAAAGCTTTATATATAGTATATAAAGTGGTAAATAATATAAGTTGGTAAAGACCTAAATTCTCCTAACCCTAATTGTCTCGTAACAGCTGCTGGTATTTGCGCCCTCGCCTTGGAAGCCAACCCCAGCCTGACCTGGAGAGACATGCAGTACCTGGTGGTGTTGACGTCCAGGCCAGCCCCCCTAGAAGCCGAGCCGGGATGGATCGTCAACGGTGTCAGGCGGAAGGTATCCCACAAATTCGGTTATGGTCTAATGGACGCCGGCGCCCTAGTCACGCTAGCCGAGAAATGGACCACCGTACCGCCACAACATATATGCAAGAGTCAGGAGCTCACCGAAGATAAGCAGATCCCACCCGCTTACGGTATGTAGTAGGCAATTTCTTCTATTAGACATTTAACTGTTTTTCTTCAGGTACCACTTTGAACTTCTACATGGACGTGGACGCGTGTAGTGGCACCTTGAATGAGGTTCGATTCCTGGAGCACGTCCAGTGTAAGATCTCCCTGAGGTTCTTTCCGCGCGGAAACTTGAGAGTCCTGTTGACTTCGCCCATGGGGACGACTTCGACGCTCCTCTTCGAACGGCCGCGCGACATCGTCAACTCGAACTTCGACGACTGGCCCTTCCTCAGCGTGCACTTCTGGGGCGAGAAGGCGGAAGGGCGCTGGCACTTGCAGATCGTGAACGCCGGCAATCGGCACGTCAACCAGCCGGGAGTGCTGAAGAAGTGGCAGCTGATCTTCTACGGCACTTCGGTGAACCCGGTGCGGCTGCGCCCCACGAACGGCGCCAGATCCACGCCATGGAAGTCGCCCCTGAACACCTTCACGTTTCCCACGCAGTCACAACCGGTCACGCAGGTCACCGACAACTTCTTCGACGCCGACAACATCTTCAAGGGCCTGAACAACTTCCCCAACGTCTACTCGTTCGCCGCCTCTGACCCGGAAGCGGCGGTAAGCTCGTTGGACGGGAAGAAGGTGCGCGACAACGAAAACAACATCGACGCGGACGAGGAAACGAAAGAGAATTGCGACGACCAGTGCGACGACCAAGGGTGTTTCGGCAGAGGACCCACCAAATGCATAGCTTGCAAGAACAAAAGGATGGACAAGTAAGTTTACATTGTACATAGAATTATATTCAAAGTAGTTTCATCAGTCTATAATATCCGGCTCGAAAGACCACGCTTCAATAAAAGTGTCGCATGACTAGAGGTAGGAAGTCAGAGGTACATTCCAGCATTGCATTTAAATGAATATTAAATGTCGAGATGAATGACGAAATTCGACACATGAATGTATTAAGATAATAAATAGCAAGCTGAACGTTATGTACATATGTGTAAAGAAAAAAAGGAGGCGTGAATGTAGGCCACCTTGAAGATCGAGCGCATTGGGTTTTGCATAGAAACTATTTTAGTTATATCGTAAATGTCGTGTACAGAGGGTTGATCATCATCGGATCGGTTTATTTTTATTACTTGTGTTCTGTTGCGTAAATATGTCGCGTACATACATATATAAAAATTTGCAAAGTAATGATCTCGTGGTAAGTGAAAAAACGCGTTGTAGAACGTATAGTCGAATACACAAAGCATGTATTGCTGGCTCATGGCAGCTGCTCATGAAAGCATTTAATTTTGACCTTGTTAAAATCCTGGTAGCGTGTAACATTCCATGGACCCCAGTGGATCATCCCGAGTTTACTCATTTACTCAGATTTATCGCACTAATTCTACGTTAAAAGTTCCCGTAAACGATAAAATCACGTGACTCAATACAGTAAAGCAAATAGCGCCGAGAGTACTTTGCTATTAGAAGCAGAAGAGGTGTTAATTAAGTTAGCAATCATATGATTGCAAACAGGCCTTCGGAAAAAAATTAGCTGGTGAATGTCGCGGCCACTAGTTGGCGCTGTAAGGAAAGAAGTCCACTTCTCCGCTACCCTTGTAGCTCGCGAAGTTTGAATCGTATATGCGAATAACCTGCAGAAAAATATGTTACACTTTATTACTGCAATGCTGATAATAACATAAGTTGTTAATAAACAATTCAAGTATGTGAAAACATGCACCGGGTCGGCATTTTTTAAATTCAATTTTACAAAAAAAAAACTGTGCCTTGAATTGAGGTTATGGTCAATGTTTACAACAGAGCGGACTATATGCCTTGCAGCGCCATCTCGAGGGTTTAGTTCCTCCCCACTTTTCAGCGAATTTAACCAGCCACCGAAAATACATTGCGAGCGTAGGGAGTTTCATAGGACTGATTGCAAAGTTGGTTGGTTAGGTGTACATCTAACCTCAAATAAAAATATTCGTCGACGATTGTGTGCCGACTTCGAATGCAGGGTAAAGATATTTCGATGTAGATGATGAAATGTCCTTTTCAGTGTATGTGACCGTCTCGGAAGAAAGGGGACAAAAAGGCAATTCTAGGATTTTTGCAGTTTTATATTGTCGACTCATATGAGAAGAAAATGCCGTTTGTCCGAACTCAAAATATATAAGTGTCTATACTTATTTCCATTCGCGCGTGAAAAAATTTAAAACTGGATTCATGATGTCCTAGATCCGTCCCTTGTATTGCCGTCATGTACCCCTGACTTCCGACCTCTACTCATAAAATCTGTTGTGGATACAAAAACGTAACAAAATATGTGCCACGTAAACGTTCTTATTTCCTCTTGTTTCAGAACGTGTGTGTCGACATGTCCGCCTAGGAGTTACTCGGATTCTCAGGGCATCTGTCAGCCGTGTCACGAGGCATGTGAGACGTGCACCGGACCCGATCAGAAAAGTTGCCTCAGTTGTTCCCCGGGACACGTGAGAGTCATCGATCTTGATATATGCCTGCAGCAGTGCCCTGAAGGATATTACGAGAGTGAGTACAGTTTTGGTCAATTTCAATGTTGGGGCAATTTACAGTGCGTACAGTCGGGTAACATGAAAAATTCGATAAAGCGAACGCTAAAAACTCACAATAACGTTGAGTTATACATGTGGAGTTAGTAAACAGTAGCTATCGCTTTTAATTGACTAATAAATAATTCAAATTGCTAATAGAAAATTGATACTATACAGTTTAGCTCTCATGATAATATGGCAATAACAAACAATTCGTAGTTTGTAATAATTACATATAACGGTTTTATTGTTGCCTGAAAATAAATTAATCGTATATTGCACCGCACACAGTAATCCCCAGGGTTGCACTACAGATAAGTATGAAATATGCATTTCTACACATAAACAAACAGATTTGCGATGTGATATTTGTTTTAATAATTTTATTCATTGGGGGCAGTACACATTTATTACACTTTTTTTCAGGATTTTTTTTATAGTAATATTTATTTTAATATTCTAATTTTTTTACATATAACGAAGTCAACATCTCAAACTATATAATTTTTTTTGTAATTTTTAAGCCAAATGTGGCCGTGATATGGCTGCGTGGAGTTAACCATCTAAAAAAACGGTTGGCAAAAAAATCTCAGCTCTAGAACGTCTGAAACAAAAAAATCAAAATGGATATTACAATATAAGCCGGCCGCTATCGTCTGAACTACAAACAAGTATTTTGAGTGAAAAAAAAAACAAAATGGCGGCATTTTGAATTTTTTAACCCCTTTCTTTTAGTGAAATAAGGGTTAAAAAGGGGTTAAATATCAACGGATGATCATACCATATCAAATACAAATATCAACGGATCATACCACAGCTACACATGTATAGAATAAGCCCTCAAAATTTCAATCCGATCGGATCAATAGTTTTTTAAAAAAATTGCCAACCAGGTCAAAAAACATGGTTTTGAGAAAAACGCGTTTAAATATGCGTCTATTTAAATATGTATGAAACTATGAAAAAAAAAAAGTACCTTATGCTTAATCTGCGATACCTGGTCCATACATTATACCTTCCTGCTCCTCATAAAGCTCAGATTGTGTCGATCTAGCCTTTCTGAGCTCTGACCTCCGTTCTTTTGAAGCCTCTATGCTGGGACGATTGCTTTGCCGTCCCGGAAACTTTTGACACGCACTGTATATTTATGGAACGTTTTGGCCTATATAACATATTGCACACTATGTTTAAAGGTATCTTCTATAAGAATTCGATGATTTTGGAAAATCGATTTTTTTCAAAATATAAATGTGTCTGCCCCCTTATCCACTTTTAATTAGACTCCATCATAATCGTTTCTAAATATTGACATTAATCAATAATTATTTTGTGCATAACACAACATCAACTACTACTGTTTAAATTTAAAATACGTATCTCAAATATTATACAACCAGTGAAAGAGGTAGCAAAAAGAATTACTGGCTGATCAAAAACTTATGGCTTGATTGGCCATAATCCCATTGTGGTGATACTTTATCTATCTTCTGCTAGAGGTCAGCGTGTACACACCATGGAATATGTGGCCTTTGCCAACTATAAATTTGGGATGTAAATTGTACTTCTGAGACGATGAGAGACACAGCTGAACCTTGTTACAAACGCGCGAAATTTAAATTGAATGTGTATCTATGATAATATAACACTGTAAACACTGAAGAGGCATATAATGACACAATAGAAATAAAAGACAATGCGATTTTTATACATGGTAAATATATATTATAATATCATAAACATACGTCTAGGCACTAGGGTTAGAATCAAATGGTGCTTTGTGCAACTATGACATGATTTTGGTCTTTATTTTGCCAGTAAATACGAGGGGCTATTAAATAACCGAACTGATGCTGCTACCAGCCAGCGCGCTACGAGCGTGTCGCGACAAGTTTGAACAGAACTGTATCTGGTAATATTCCCCCACCCTGAGCCCGCTGTCGAGGTTCTGACAGCCCTTCGTGAGCGTGTAAGAAGATGACGACGCGATTTGTGGAAGACCACGGAATCATGGAAGATTCACCAAGACAATGCACCGGCCCATTCTGCTTTGTCTGCATTACTGTGTTGGAACATCCACCATACTCGCCCGACCTTGCCCCCCGTGGCTTTTTTTCTATTTTCCAAGGTCAAATCGGCGCTGAACAACATTTGAAATTGTGGAAGCGGTTGAAACAAAAGCGACGGAGGTTCTGAACCAGCTGACAGAAGCGGACTTCCAGCACTGCTTTCAACAATGGAAAAGTCGTATGGAGCGGTGTAGAGATCGCCAAGGGGAGTACATTGAAGGCCAAAAAGGTGCTACTGTAATTGGTAACGAATAAAGAGTGTTATGACAGCAGTTTGGTCATTTAATAGCCACACCTCGTACGGGCTGAGAAGTCAGTTATATTACATATAATTGTCATAGATCACGTCTCTAGTTATGTCACGGGAAGATCGTCATATACTCCCAAACCCAGAGGAACATTCTTGGAGAATTATATGGTGATATCGTCACGTTGCACAAAACGCCATTTGGTTCTAACCCTACTAGGCACAAAACATCAAAGTGCCAACAATTTACATCTCTTCTTACTTTTCTCTTTTCGCTGATACACATTAAAATTTGTCGGCAATTTCCAGATTTCGCTGACAAGACCTGCATCCCTTGTCAACCGAATTGCGCGGGTTGTCAAGACCACCCCGACCATTGCACCAGCTGTGATCACCACCTGTTATTGTACCAAAATAGATGTCTGGCGTCTTGTCCCACAAACACCTATGAAACCGACGATTATGGGTACGTCCTCTTACAGTCCGTTTAACAATTTAACTGTAGAATAATTGATTATCTTATAACGCTATATATGTAATGTCCATTTATTCTCATTTCGTGTTTCAGATGTGCAGGATGTCACGAGTCTTGTGAGACCTGTACCGGCTCCAACAGCTCCCAGTGCATCTCGTGTCTCTCGGGGCACTTCTGGCACGAGGGCAGGTGCGTCAAGGAGTGTCCCGCCCACCACTACGCCGACACCCACCAGCGCGAATGCATCGAATGTCCGCCGGGATGCAGCGAGTGCAACAAGACCACGTGCATATCCTGCCTGGATGACTGGAAGGTGAACAGCAAAGGGCGATGCGTGTCGCAGAACAGCGAACGGTGCGACGTCGGTGAGTTCAAATCTTAAAAGAACTAAAAACCGAAGTGAAAATAGTTTCGGACGTAGTGCGGAAATGAGAGCGCCACATTGGGCGCCAAGCTCATTCTTACGCGAATCATTATTTTCTTACTACTACTCACTTCTTTAAAAGCTAATCAACTTAATTTTTTCAGACCAATACTTTGATAGCGGCCTATGCAAACCGTGCCATTCGACGTGCGATTCCTGCGATGGTCCCACAGAAAAGGCTTGCATCTCCTGCGCCAGTCCGTTGATCCTACAGGGTACCCGCTGCGTGGGCAAGTGTGAAAAGGGCTTCTTCAACGAGAGGGGCAGCCAACTGTGCGAGCCATGTCTGCACACTTGCGCTAGATGCATGGGCAAGACGAACTGTACGGAGTGCAAGACTGGACTGCAGGTAAGATCCTGTCAAAAACTGAACTGGTTATCTTTAATCGGCAATACATATTTAAGGTTACGGTTAATGTTGAAAATGTGCGTAGGTCTCCAACGGTATCTAAATTGCGAACCTTCTTGGATATTTTACGGCTTACCCCTTATTTATGTTTCACCCAAACTCTTAACAAAATTGATCAATCTTCTGGATGATTGCTAGTGCGGAAAGTGTGCATAACACAGGGTCGCACTCATTATCCGTCATGTCATTGATGGAAGGATTTATTGAGAGACAAAAAAGACAAGAGTAAAAATGTGTTAATAATGTACATACTTATCGCTTGTCATTCAAAAACACCGACTGTCTTCAGTGCCTGACTGTACCCTGCCACAACTAGAACTCTTTTCCGTATTTCTTCTCATTAAAAGTGAGCGATTTAGCCTGTACATATATTTGCCGAAATAAAATAATCTTTCCACATCTACTAAAGTTATAGCTATCAATATCGTGGGCGAAATATCTGAAACACCTAAAATTCGTATCAGAACATTAACGACCTTATTATCGCAAAAATCTATTATTTCGTCCACTATCAGCCACAGGAATTTATTGCGTATGTCTTCTTTGATATTTCCCATGACACGTTGATATGTCTTCCTTATGTTTTACGCAATGTATGGCTATGGCAATGAAAAATCGAATTCATATTTGGCAAAAAAAAAGTCTAAAGTGAATATTGTCGACCACGTTCCTCGAAAGACTACATGCGCAAAACATTATGCAAAAATCAAAATTCATTTTTTTCTGTAATATTTTGTTGATGGATATTCGATTCTAAATGTCTTTCACACTCTCGGCGTCTAAGAAATATATATCGACGATTGAAAGGAATACATAAAATAAGTGATTGTGCTATTATTGCAAAAATTCACAGAAAACCAGATATGTAAATACACTATACGAACTCTAAGATAAATACTTTCACGGTGCCAAATACGTATGTACACACGTTCATTAGTTAATCACTCACGACACATAAAATTATTTTAAACTCGGCGTTCTATTGTGTCAATCCTGCGTTGTAGCACATTTTCTAGATCGTAGTGATTACATTATTTATCATTTGATAAGAGTCCTTGCTGCAACCAGGCAGGTGGACGAGACATATTCTGCGATTTCTTCATCCTCCAGACACAGACGACATTCAGTATTTCTTACTATGTCTATGGAGGTATGTCTGCAATGCCCAGTATATAGACCAGTTAGAGTTTTTAGGTACTTATTTTTTAGGTAGATCTATTAATGTTTTTCTTGTTTTGATTTGGTGTGCGATAATGGGTCAATCCTGGTGATTCATTTCAGTATGTTGTAAGTTTTGTTATCTGGCCAGTCTTGGGTAAACTGGTTGACATACCAAGCACTGGTTCTGGTCCTATTTTGATATCAATCCCTCTCTAGCCAAGAAGTCTTCAGTTTCATTGCTCTCTATTCCAGAGCGACCAAGTACCCAGACCAGTATCGGTTTAATGTTTCTGTTCCCTTAAGGGGTAACACCACTCTAGCGACCGAAAAAAAGGCCTAACTTTAAGAATTTATTTTGGGATAATGGGAAAAGGAAGAGTATTTCTTTTTAGAGGGCTTATTAAACATGTATTGAAGTATAAAAAAAAATTGTTTATTGTTATTTTAATGCAAAATGGCGGAGATACAGCCAATCTTCGACAGCGCCTTTCTTTTAAGGTCCTACACGGCCGGACAAATTTCTCATAAAACTGAAGATTTTCTTAATCTACATACTATTGGCTAGAGAAGTACGTAGGGGTTTGTTTTTAAATCGATTTTTGTGCAAATCGCGCACTTATGAAAAAAAAAACTCGATGTTCGGCCAAAAAATCTGCAGTAAATTATTTATAAAAAAAAAATTCATCGAATCAAGAAACTTCTACGGAAAATGTAATTGGGAAGCTACAGTTAAAATTTCAGATCGATCCATTGAACAGTCTCCGAATAATCTTTCCGGCCAGTTCGAAAAAAATGTTTTCGAGAAAAACGCGTTTAAAGTTTTATGAGCACTTATATTCTCAAAATCTCTTTTTACCTTTAATCGGCGATACCTGCTCCATACATTTGACCATCTATACTGATGTTAGCCTCCTCCTCTTCCTTTCTGGATGATTTTAAAGACAATCGGGCCCTTTTTGCTGCATCAGTAAGAGAGCGCTCAGAAAAAAATCCGAGAGCGCGAAATTTCGAAAATGACGCGCTCAGAGTGAGTGTGGCAAAATTGAAAACAAAACCTGTTAAACATTTTTTTCACTATGGGACCAATTGTATATCATTTTTATGACCCTAAAGTATAATTTAAGCCAAAAACAAACAAAAATCGATTTTTTTCAAAACCCTAGAGTGGTGTTACCCCTTAAATGAGAGCGGTTTGGCAGTTCCACACTATTTTTAATTAATAAAGGAAGGAACCAAGAGCTTTGTGCTTAGTATGATGCCTTTGTATCAGCTGTCCTGTGCACATTAACTGTTATGTATGTACTTCTTCCTAAAAAACTATTGTGTTGTTACTCAGACCAGAAGATATATTGGTCTTAAGGTTATTACAATGTACCCCAACTCCAGTTCCCTTTGGAGTTTGGAGCCGTTTGTGAACCAGTAGATTGTCCGTCTTGTACCCATTCATATCCTACAGAAATAAGGATGTTCTACATACAGTACATGTTTATCATGGAGACAAATCGTCGGATTCGTTGGGCCCCACGTTAGGCGCCAACTTTTTATACTAAAATGAAGTATAATTCTAGTAAACTGAAATTTATAATACTATGTTATTCCCGATTACCGCGGTTAGAAACCCCCGTTCATATCATTTTATCGTTTCAGCTCCAGAGCGGCGAATGCCGAACGACTTGCTCTCCCGGCTATTACAGCGACAAGGGGTTGTGCATGCGGTGTTACATGAGTTGCAGGACGTGCAGCGGTCCCGGACAGGATCAGTGCGTCGGCTGTCCCAGCGGTTGGCAACTGTTGTCGGGCGAGTGCCGCCCCGACTGCCCGGAAGGCTACTACAAAACCGAGTATGGGTGTCAGAAGTGCCATTATTCTTGCAGGAACTGCGCCGGTAAGTGTCTCAACAAACGTCTCGGTCAACGTAACGGACCCATATTCATCATTATGTATTCGATTGCCACATTTCTCCAGCGACTGAACTCCTGTTTGGACAGTTAACCCCCGACCTAAATTACAAATCAAGCGTCGTTTATCTACTATTCCAATCGTTTTTCTTGTTGAAGGTTGCAACATGCAAGAAGGTAAAAGGAAGATAAACGTAGAGGCCCTGCTTCTATCTGCCCAACCCGTATCTACCCTTCAGATCATCAACCCGTTCAATTTCATCACTGGATTAGCAATAATCGCATGCCTGTGCATTATTATACTTTTTATCACTATTTTCATCATATTGCAGGTACGTACTACCTGCATCTATTTTTAATATTGAAGCAAAATTAGTGAAATGAGTCATCGACGTTACAAATCAAGGTCGGTGTAGTATAGTTGAACAGCAGCATCAGTGGCGCGCATTATAAAATTGTGTTGGTGAACCGTTGTAAATTAATACGGCTAAATATGAACTAATGGGACAAGTTTTATGAACCCTAAAACAAATTTTATTATCCCTAAATGAAATATTGTAATGCCACCATTAAATACGCCACCTACTGTGGAAGGGCCTGCTGTCCGACTTCGATTCGAATAATGGGCGACTCGTTGTTTCGTTTATTTTTGTTGAAGTATATATTGTATAATAATTGTAGTCAAATGAGGCATTTATAAGAAATTTTACAATTCAAGGATATACAAGTATACGAGCCCAGGCTCATAATAGATCGGCCACCTAACATTTTCGACTAGACATTATCAACTTATAAAATATGTGGTAGTTATGAAAAAATTAATTTAACTTAACTTCATTAAAATATAGACATTCAATTGGAGTAAGAAAAAAATATTCAACGGTGCCAAATACCCTGTGTATGGGCATTTGTGATAGACAAATCCAAATCGATACTAACAATAAAACATTTACCGTTAAGCATATTGCTTGTAAACTGAAAAATAACTAATACAGATAGACATTTGTTCATATACATATATTCAGTATGTTTCGCTTGGACTCGACACATCATTTTCATAGCTATTGCGGTAAAAAATCGAATTATTACGAACTGTCAGCGCTGACCACATTTTTTTGTTATATACTTATTGTTCAATAAGTGTACTGAAGAAAGTTTTCAGTTTTTTTCAAGATAAAAGTCTTTATTTTAATAAAATTAAGGCACTGTTATCGATCTTTTTCGTGATTTTACATTTCATAATTTGATAATGTATTTTGAAAATGTTAAGCGACCGAACTATTATGAGCCTGGGCTCGTATATATGTGACGTTCCATGTCAACCGAGACACCGTTCTCTCGAAAAGTAGAAGCAAGGAAAAAATACGTTTAAGTTCTCAAAATGTTCGTATACTCAAGAGCTTTCGAATAAACAATGGTCATTTTTGGGGAAATTTCGAAATTCAAAATGGCGGCCATAAAATGGCGACTATATTATTAGAAATTTAAAAAAAAAATAGTTCACGACCTAGCTTAAAATCATCTATACATGGAAAATGACCCGATCTAATAATAAACTTTATGATTTTGGACATGCTGAATCCGAATATCATATTCTTAAAGTCCAAAAGTGGTAGGAGTATTAGTATCAGCCATTTTTGACCGTTTTTTTTTTTTGGTTTTTAGACCATATATCTGGAAAAAAGGATAGGGCATTTAAAACATACATAAAAATTATGCAGGTTTAAATTACTAGGGTTCCGATTAATTAGGCAATTAGGCAATTCAAACCAGATATGTTAGGTATACAGTTGTTAGATTTGGTGCTAATCACCTTAGGCTATGTTAGGTTTAAAGTTGATAGGTTTTCGTCTTGATGCCGAAAAATGCCAAAAAAATTGTCAAAAAATGGCCAGTTCTTACAACACAAATCTGTACTTTGGAATCCCAATAATCGAAATTATGATGTCAAAACACATAGAAGTAGCTACTTTTAGAAAAAAATCCTTTTTTCCAGAAATGGTCCAAAAAACCAAAAAAATGGTCGAAAATGACTGATACTAATACTCCTACCACTTTTGGACTTTAAGAATATGAAATTCGGATTCAGCATATCCAAAATCGTAAAGTTTACTAGTAGATCGGGTATTTTCCATGCATAGATGATTTTAAGCTAGGTACTGAACTATTTTTTTTTTTATTTCTAATTATAGTCGCCATTTTATGGCCGCCATTTTGAATTTCCACATTTTCCCAAAAATGACCATCGTTTATTCGAAAGCTCTTGAGTATACGAACATTTAACCTTAAACGTATTTGTCCTTGCTTCTACTTTTGGAGAGAATGGTGTCCCGGTTGACATGGAACGTCCCATGTATATATACAAGTATATCCATGCAATATCGTGTCGACACACTGTTCTGAATTGCCATTAGTAAAATGGTAATTCAGAAGATTGTGTCGACTGAGGGTTTTTTTTATGTTCGTAATAGCACAGCTATGTTGTCAATATTATATTTAATAGCTATAAAATTATATGTAGAAAATATATGCATGTAAAGCAATAATATAAAACAGATGAAAAAAAAAAATTGTAACACTTAAGTTATCGATCAATAAAGTAATGAATGTCTGTTCTGATCCACCATACTGATGGGTTTTTATTGAATGAAACCTGTTTGCAATTTAAATTCTTTGGAAACCTATGAATAATATACAAAATATTTTTTGTATAATATTTTTATACAGGGTGTTCCACCTAAGGCGGATTCATCCATAACTCTGTTATTAGAAATTTAACAAAAAAGTGCTTTGGGTGGTAGTTGTCTGGAATAATTGTGCATATTAGGAAAATATTTTCAATTATATAGGGTGCAAAAATGTAGGGTAATTTGTGCTAAATCTAATCGTCCAAACCGCACGTTTCTAGCTTTTATGGTTTAAATGCTATTGGGCCTCATTCAAAGAGCTGAAATCGTAATTTTTTTTCAAAGACAGTTGAATATCTCAAAAACTATAAGAGATAGGTATAGGGAACCCTTAACAAAGTCGACCTAAAATTAAACGGGGAATCAAAAAATGTAAAAATATACATGGTGTCCCATTTAAAATAACAAAGTTAGGTGGCGTGCAGAATAAACGGAGCACCCTATATAATTGAAAATATTTTCCTCATATGCACAATTATTCCAGACAACTACCACCCAAAGCACTTTTTTGTTAAATTTCTAATAACAGAGTTATGGATGAATCCGCCTTAGGTGGAACACCCTGTATATGTTTTACATACGTCAATTGACAAACGCAATTTTTCATTTGGGTTTTTCCTTTGTGTTCGCAGAGGAACAGCATACAGGCGCAACAGCGCGGCTACAGCAGGGTATCGATAAAGAAACCAAAGGTCACGTGCAATTACAACGTAGTGGCAGTGAGTGATGGCGACTCGAGCGACTCCGACAGCTCGGAAGGCCACAACCTCATTACACCCAAACCCCAACGGACTGCATGTTAAAAACAAATTAACTAGAATGAAATTCAAGCTATAGTGTAAATAATACATTAACAAAAAACTGTCTTCATTGCTCACGTGTTGTGTTTTATGATATTACTGATAGTCGCCGAAGTAGGTCGATAAATTGACCCATGCAGAAGCCGATTTAGCACCTATGTAGGTGCTGACTAAGCTGTCTAGAAAGTCAAACAGAATTTTAGCAAACGCCTCAAAATTGAGACAAATGCCGAGTCGGCCGTTTAGTAGGGAGAAAAAGTGGCAGTTGCATGGGGCAAACGCGCGCTACTCGTCGATCTAGTTAACCGAACATAAATGTATGTACCACTTACCCCCTAAATATGTATATAATGTGAATCCCGTAAAAAAACAGGAAGTTTACCAATAACGTACCAAACTCCTAAATGTGTTAATTTAAAGTTAACTTGTAAGGCACCAATGAAGACAGCTCAATGTAAAAAAAAAAAGTAAATTTTAAGAAGCGAAACTTAAGTGCTCTTGATATTTCATGTCGTAAATATAGTTATTTTTAAATGTACACTTTGTATATAATCAATATAGATAATTGTTTCAATGTTATTTATGAAATTTTACCATTTATACATCCAGAATTATATCCGTTTGTAATTTTTGGTGATATGTTGATCTTTAGTTCTTTTTTTATTTTTTTATGATTGTGATGTGTGTATTTTATAAATAGTTTTCTAAGGGAAAACAACCTCAAAACTCCCGGGGTGCCGAATTTTATATAGAGAATATCGTTGTCGAGGGCGATGCCTACTCTTGTCATCATACGTCGTGTCCGAATGTGTGCCCTGGACGTACCAAAAAATGTTTTGAATTCCTAATTTCTTAGTTTTGTTTTTTTTTATATGGTACAGTTGAAATGAAAAATTTTTAAATAAATTAATTTTAAATGTGCACTGCGTTTCTGTCTGCCCTGTTTACATCCCTTCATCAGGTGAATTAACTGCAAACTCAAAATTTTTTCGATACTGGAACATTCAACACCTATAATCTATTAACTAAGATAAAGACAAACGAAAGTATGTACATGTACGAGTACATATTTATTTTCCTCTTCCCACTAAAATAACCCTAAATCATTAAAATAAGAGGTATGAATGAGGCAACTATTAACCATCCTGTCTCGATGAGAAAAAAGGAATATTTTTTTACACTTAATTAGAGATGATTGAAAAAAATATTTTCACATTCTGGTAATAGAATGTATGGTGAAAAAAAAACAAAAAAAAATCTTTCATTTTGAGAACATAAATATATGATAAAAACCATAAGAATAGAACATTAATTATTGAAATACAGTGTAAAGTCAAGTAAAAGTACAGACCAGTGTAAAACATCCGCCAAACACTAACTATTCTGACCTTGTCTCGCCTTTCGCCAGCCACGTTGACATCATCGGGAGTTGATTAAACTACCAATGTGAAAAAACTAATGTGATTTCTTAAGCAGCAGTTTCCGCCTCTACACATTGCATTGGAGGCAGAGGCTCTGACAGCAGCGTACAAACTAAAAATTTCCGGATATCGAGTAACCACCACAAGAAGGGGATTCCATACAGAGACATTCAAGGAATTAAAGCAAAACCGCGTGTTAAACATGCGGTCTGACAGAATCGGATCGGATTTAAAAGAAAATATCTTATAAAACTAAATAGAAACCATCTGAGATGGACAGTGGAGTTCAAATTGTCAATGTGTCGAGGTTAAAGTACTAAACCAAAACAGTTTGTGTAGATTCTAAATTCTACGACGTACTTAAAAACTTAAGAAACGCAATTTTTCAACCAAAACCAAAATCATTTCACAGTTACACGAGGCACCATTTACTTTTTTGCGTCACATAATGTGACAACCTTGACAATTCATATAGTTACCACCTCTCCGGTTTTCGGCCGGAGACTCCGGTTTTCGGATACAATCTCCGGTCTCAGGTTGTACTTCCAATTTCTCCGGCCCAACCAATCTAAACGATAATTTTAAAAATATTCACGTGTATTTTAAATATTTCCAACATTAACCTAAGCAAGTATCTATGCCTCATTTTAGAGCATGTGTAAAATGAAATAGAGAATGAAAATCAAAGTAGCCTAATTACACTCGACATCGACATATCCGAACTCACGATACTTCCGAACTTTTTCCCACGATATTTCCGAACTTGTCGCTGATTGGTTGACGACAAAAAACCGTGAAATTTAAACGAGAAAAAAAATGTAAACACAATAATGGGATTGTTATCAAACATTTCGATTGTCACAGAATTCAGCAAAGAGGAAATCGCCCTCCCTCAGCAGCACACCTGAGACAGGTTCTCCAAGAGTTCTTCTTTGTGCAAACCAGTGAAAAACACTTCTTTCAAACGGCGTATCATAAGTACCGGTGCACTTTTTTTGTGTCAATCCCTCCACTCAATTTTCGTCTTTTTTTCAAATTCCGACAAGTAAATTTCTTTTTTTCCAAGAATATCTGTCACTGATGATTTACAAAGATTGTACATCTTACATAGTTCAACATTTTTAACACCATTTTTTTTCGTGATTTATCAGTTCCAGCTTTTGCTCCAAGGTTAGCCTCTTAGCAGGCTCTTTTCTCTGCAAATAAACAGTACAATAATTGTACTGTTTACATACAATAAACAAACATAATTATTATGTTTATTTTGTATCACGATTTTCTTAAAAATACATATTTTCTCAGCATTTTTCATTTAAGTTTGAAATTATTATAGGTTACGACAACAAAATGTTCAATAAAACAAACCTTTACTTTGAATTACAAAATAATTACCTGCATCACTCTCTCCTTTGCACCTGGCAACTTCTTTTTTTTTTTTGTTTAAAAACCGTTCTTTTATTAACATGTACGTACATACATACACATGTATGTATGTATTACATTTGCATAAAAACCTCGAAAAACAAAGAAAAGTATACATATACAATGAGCCAGAAAAACCCTTTGCGCATGCGCCAGCGTTCAGTTCAGGTTCGGTTATCCCGAGGTGAAGAGAGTTCGGAAATGTGGAATTTCGCGGAACGGAAAAGTTGGGATATGTCGAGTGTAATTAATGTTCACAAATAACAGATGGCGTTGCTGACCAACTGTATTTTAGAAACACGTCTTCATTTAGCACCAGGGCGTTCAAATCATTTCATTTTAGATTGCAACTGTGACCTGTCACATTCTTCGATGTTTTAATACGAAACAACTGATTATTTCATTGTTCCATAGTATTTTAATCGAAATGTCAGACTCATCTCCACCACAAAATTTTTTCTGGATAGGGACACCCTAATCACCTAGCGGTATGAAATATACTTTACGACCTATTCTCATACCCAACAACTATACATAAAAAAATTCATAAAAATCGGTTGAGCCGTTTCGGAGGAGTGCGACCACAAACACCGTGACACGAGATTTTTATATATTAGAAGATTAATATGAAGCACGCACAGTGATCAAATGGTACCTATTGCAAAGTACTAAACTGACGATGAGTCACATCCGTACTACTACCAGGTCATAATATTTTCCATTGTTTAAGAAAAATCAGACATCAATTATTATCTATAGCAGCATTGCTGCCGAAACCCAAAATGTGTTAATGACTGATTTAATTAACTGTTAATCAACGCAAATGAAATGAATAGAAAACCCACGAGACTGGAAGATGCGGTGTGTAATCTGAAAACGAGCGGAAGTAATCCGCAAACTATAAACCATAATACATGCGATTAAAAAAAGTGAAAATTCCCAACCTCAGTTTTATCTGTGACATCTGATTAACAGTAGCTGAACGCATAGGCGATACGAAACCCACAAGCGCATTTTACGATCGAACAAACGAGGACCAACTTTTAAATTGAATTTTAAAATTTATGTAGAAAAAGCAGTGGTACTTGGTGAAATTTAAAATTTTCGTATTTTCGTAAGGGAGCATGGGACCCACACCGTATCTTAGGGGGTGACTGTTTGACATAAGTAACAGTCTACGATTGCAAAAAAAAGAAACTTCAAATTTTCCAAAAAAATAATTTTTAGTCGTTTCGCCCGGCCGTCTGGCATTATTATTAGTGTTCGAAGTGTTTATGTCGTCGGCGACGACATTACATTACATTAGTAATAAAATGTGACACGTGCAAGCGTCTAAAAATCCACCATTTGCTAACAATGTGATTAAATTATTAGGACAGTAAATAAGCCGGAAAATACTGTAAAATCTGAAAGCAGCTCCAATTTCAAACATTTTTGTTTGTACGTGTTCTTTAGACCCTCAGGAACATTCATCACCACTAACATCTGCCTTGCTGTGAGAAATGAAAAAATTAGGGTAGTTTTCCCACCCCCAAAGCATCCCCAATAGTAAGTGATAAAACAAAATTAAAAATTCAAAATTTGGCCTCGGAAATCGTCTCTCGGGGGTTTTCGGGGTCACTGGTCAAGAATCTTAAGTTCAATTACAACAATTTAAACGTCTAATGCAATGGAGCAACATAATTCCACTTTCAAGTTTTCGATAGCTGATTCGTTTGTAAGCTGTAGGATTTTACTTTTAAGTATGAGAGTTTCGCCGTGAAAAAATCAATATTTATGTTTCAAAATTCCCTCTTCATCTGTTTACCATCCTCTACAGTTGGTACTTAAATAAATAGTGTGACATAAAAATAAAAAAGAGGGTATGCCTTAAGGGGGTAGGTCTAGTCTACAAATTTGAAAAAATCGAATTTTTTTTTGTTTCATATTTCCAAAGTTTAGACATTCAAGAATATGCCCTTAAAAGGATTTTTCATAATTTCAATTATTTTATGAGTTACAGCCATTTTTGTGACGCGGCATCGGCTCCGGTCCGACCGGAACAAATGAACAATAGACGGTAGACGCTGCCCGAGTACTTACGAAACACGAAACGTATTTAGTCGAAATCGTTTTAGTATTTATTAAAATTAGTTTTGAGCCAGCCTTCAAGCAACGTGGACTTGCTAACTGAGTAAAATTGCCGGAAACTTGTCTCAAAACTTTAAACGCGTTTTTCTCAAAACTACTTTTTTCAAGTTGGCGTGCACGATATCTCAAGTTCTAATGAACCGATTTATTTGAAATTTGGTGTGAATGTTCTTTATACATTCCTCTATCGCCTCAAGCACGCTCAGATCAAAATTTTTAATTTTACTATTTTTGAAAAAATCGGAATAAAAAAAAACATGCAAAACAAAATTTGTTTTTCAAACGGCCACCATTTTATGAAAAAAACGTTTTTGACTTTTCCAAGGTTCGGGCTATAGGGGCATCTATACTAATTAAGAATCCGTTCGGATTTTTTTGTTTCAGTTGACCAGAAGGGTTGAAATCATGCACGCCAGGACACCTTTTTTTGGACCCCCACTTTGCCAGCTTTTTCAATTTTGTCTTTTTTTCAGTTGATTTTTTATGTTATTTTAAAATATCAATAAACAAATGATAAAAAAATGGATAGTAAAAATATTTTTTGTTTCGTTTGTACAGAGCTTCAGAAACCGCCCGAAATTCATGCCTCTAGACTAGAATACCCCCTTAAGTGCCTGTGATGTAACCGTGAATGTAGTCGATAAACATTCATTTCGTGAGTTCTGGAAGTAATACGTTCCAGAGATGCCGTTACCAGGTCACAGAACATTACGTTACTATTTACCAACTCAACACAGTGACTTAGTCCTGTTGCACAATTGGGCTAACCACAACCATAACCATAAGCATAACTGTAATTTTTATGTTTTGTCCACAACAAATCTGTGTATAAATCATGTATATTTTAAAACTCCCGCATAGAAGATGTGTGCGAAAAATCAGAAACGACACTGGAATTAGAAGAAATGATGGACATCGAATTGTTAACGAATATTGTAGTAATTTAGTATTAATTAGTATTAGTTACTACTGTATTTAGAGTGACCCTTATCCCACATTTCACGAGAGTGCGGACACAAGGTTGGTGTAACTGGCAAAACGTAATTTTAAACGTAAAGATAAAATAATTTCATCTTTATGTTTACGGTTATTGACGATTGAAGGTCATTCTTAATGCTAATGTTAATTGAATTAGTTGTAGACAAGAACATTATTTTCATATACGCCATCTTTGTGGTTGTGGTTAATTTCACGATTATGTTAATTGTGCAGGGGGGGGCCTTAGTCCTGTTGCACAATTGGGCTAACCACAATCATAACCATAAGCATAACTGTAATTTTTATGTTTTGTCCACAACAAATCTATGTATAAATCATGTGTATTTTAAAACTCCCGCATAGAGGATTCAGTTTAGCCAATTTCACTAAATTAAACATTTTGTGTGAAAAACAGAAACCATACTCGAATTAGAAGAGATTATGGACATCGAATTGTTAACTAATATTGCAGTAATGTAATTTAGTATTGATTAGTGTTAATTACTACTGTATTTATGGTAACCCTTAACCCACATTCCACGAGAGTGCAGACACAAGGTTGGTATGACTAGCAAAACGTAATTTTAAACGTAGATAGGAAACATAAAGATAAAATAAATTCATCTTTATGTTTCCGGTTAATGACGATTGAAGGTCATTCTTAATGCTAATGTTAATCGAATTAGTTGTGGAGAAGAACATTATTTCCATATACCCCATCTTTGTGGTTCTGGTTAATTTAATTGTTAATTGTGCAGGCGGCCTTAAAGTGGATTAAAAGTGCATTAAAAAATCACGGCTGTGGCTGTTATGTATTGGTGAGACATTCCAGCAAATAAAAGCTGTTATTTTCCAATTCATTCCTGCCGAAACTTCAGCTATGAAGGAGAGCCAGACGAAATTTCAAGATATGTTCGTTGAAACAGCTTTAAAATTTATTCACAGTAACTATACAAGTTTGTATGACACCCAAAAAATAACAGTGCGTTGTCGTTAGCGGAATCACTACAAACAGTGGACAAAGTAAATTCGCTGCTATAAGCTCTAAGTGACGTAATAAATAAGCCAACTGAAAATAAGTTCGAAAGTGTTTTGAAGCAAGAGGCATGTTTTAAGACATTTACAGATCCGCTAAGTGAGGGCAAAGAGTATTTTAATTATGCCTGTATTACAGCAGTAGATGTCGAAAGGTCGTTCTCGTTATGAACGAGAGAGATAGAAATAGCGGTTATGTTGAAGTTCGAAGCGAAACTTTGTTGTCAAACTTTTGACAAGTAACTGTCACAATTGTAAAATAATGGTTTTTCGTTAATTTGTTGTTATCTTTGCAATTACAAATTTTCATAATTATCAATATAAAAATGTACTCAAAATATTTTATGTTACGTGCTTCAACATTACCAATACAACAAAGGAAAATATTTCGTTTCATACATCAGTAATTTGAAATAATGTCCGGTTATTCTGACGCTTCGGACCGCTTCTTGTATCACACAATGCAACACAGCACTTTTGAACCATATTTATTTAACATTCGGATTGTATTTTTTAAGAAAGCCAAATAGCATGGAAGCATACGCATTAACAGCCTAGATTCATAAACAGTCACATGTGGTCACACACATTTTAAATAAACCCAGTTTACGATTAGCGAGAATTGTTAACAGCGGTGTTATAAATAATGCCAAATGACACAACATAGGCCTGAAATTTATGTATTTTCAATATACATAAGTACATATTATGTTATGAAATTAATATCAATTTATTTAGTTAAAACACATTAAATAATAAAATAACTAAACCAATTTACCCAGTGCCTTTTTTTATTAACTTTCAAAATTGCTTGACATATGGTGGTAATATTACAATGTTTCTCTTTTACTTATATTGAAAATATCCATTTTATATTTGCAACAACTTAGTAAACAACTTGTTTACTAAACATTTGTTATTCCACCTAAAATAAAACTCGTAAATATCATATAGAAGAGACGTACATATCAGATATAGACAAGTTTAATCTTTGCTTTGGAATTATAAATTATATGTAATACAAATTTATCTCGATTTGAGAACAATTTAATACTACTATTTTACGTTAGTTTAAAAAACATACATATGTACATATGTAGGTAGCTATAAAAATCTGACGTTATCTCAAATATGATTTTTCGACCCCTTCTATCAGTGGCGGACAGTGGATTAGGACAGTAAAAATTTGATACATATGTAGGTCTAAGTCAAACAGTGGGAAATATGTAATTATGATAATTATACAGAGAAACCTATTTGAGGGAAAAAATACAGATAAAAAAAAATATCAAAATAACGATCGAGAAATATTAATAAAATTGCTCCCATGGTCCATAATAATTTTAAAAATACATGTTTACTTATGCAAAAAAAAAGATATACTTTAAGAGTTATGGATATGGTCCTGAAAATGTGCTACAACTCTGCGATAATTAAAGTATAAACCGTATTTTTTAAGCACCTTGTAAATTATATACGCGTGTATTTCTTGTCCGTGCATACGTACGCCACTGAACGTGCCTAATAACCCACAGTGGGACTCTAGGACGCCACTCCCGTGCGAGTTCAGGAACGGCTAGATACAATTTTCCCATATCTCGAGGCAACGATTCCGTAATATCTTACGTTAGATCGATGCGACCGGATGGACTATAGAAACCCGAGTTTAAAATAATTTTATGTGTCGTGAGTGACTAACTAATTGTAAGTGTACATACGTATTTTGCACCGTATATGTATTTTTTTAACAATAAACGACAATTCCAATGCCTTGAAACATGCTTGGATAAGGTCTTAATAACACTAAATTCTTGCGTACAAAGCTCGCACCTAACATAGTGTGGGGGGTTGACCGTCAGACGATAGGACCGCCCCCTGCCCCTCAGTGGTTTGAACATAATGAATAGAATACTGGAGCTCTGAGAGCTCATGAATTGCAATATATAAGAAATATTTAATAACCGGATTCTAATGTTAACCCTTTAACGCCCAAGTGAACTGTCAAGAGACATGAACTTAGAGGCTCATATTACTGATAGAAAAAATAAGGAAAGAATAACTAAAACTATGTATTCCTATGTTTTCGAGGTCGCTCTTTCGAATGGAATCGTTAAAATTTGCAAAAAAATTGATGTAACCTAATTTTTAACAAGAACTATTAAAAAAATGCGATATTTTCAAGATTATTTTTTTAAATCGCAATTTCAGCTATGTTATCGCCCTTTATACCCCTCAAAAACAAATAGAAACGTGCACTCGAGACGTGTACTTGAAGGAAACGCAATGAGAACAATTTAATTTTCCCATTTTTGAGGTTAGAATAACTGGATATGGCAAAATTCAAAGGTGGATATTTCTCATTTATATTTACCAGTTGCAGGATCATTGACGCAAAATAATTTTGAAAAATTATTAGTACCATTCGGGGTTTTTGGAGTAGCTGATCACGATCCTGATGTCAGAATTTTAAAATTCAAGATGGCGGATCCAATATAGCCACCATCCCGAATCAAATTTCAAATTTTTCGATTATTTTGCCTCAAACTTTGTAAACTAGGGATTTTCGGGGTCGCTAATCCCGATCACTATGTCAGAATTTCAAAATTCAGGATTTCGAAATTTGCTTTAAAATGGTCGCCATGTTATATCTACCATCCTGAATTTTGAAATTCTGACATCGGGATCGTGATCGGCGACCCCAAAAACCCCCAGAGTACTAATAATTTTTCAAAATTCTTCTTTTGCGACAATGATCCCGCAACTGGTAAAAAACGAGAAATATCACCTTTTGAATTTTGCCCTATCTAGTTATTCTAACCTCAAAAATGAGAAAATTAAATTGTTCTCATTGCGTTTCCTTCAAGTACACGTCTAGAGTGCACGTTTCTATTTATTTTTGAGTTGTATGAAGGACGATAACATAGCTGAAATTGCGATTTAAAAAAAAGAAATCTTGAAAAAAATCCTTTTTTTAATAGTTTTTTGTTAAAAATTGAAGGTTACATCAATTTTTTTGCAAATTTTAACGATTCCATTCGAAAGAGCGACCTCGAAAACATAGGAATACATGGTTTCAGTTATTTTTTCTGTCAGTAATATGAGCCTCTAAGTTCATGTCTCTTGAGAGTGCACTTGGGCGTTAAAGGGTTAATGTTAAAATCTTACTGACGAATCCAAAGAACAATTCCGGTCGAAAAACCTACGCAGGCAAGAAAGCAAACTTCGCTTTGATTGCATAAATTTAAATAGATCTACGCGCCTCCGCAGATGATTTGGTTCTGGAGAATGGCGTGAATAAACAAGTTCACACCTGAAATGTTCAATTCAGCGAGACCAAAAAACTAAGTAACATAGTGGTCTGTCTGATTTTGATAAAAGGCGAGCCACCGTTTTAAATGACGCGGTACAGTCTACCACTTGCGATCGTAAAAATACCGAAGAATACAGACCTATTATAACCAGTTTTCCATATTTCCCCAGGCTTCACAAAAAAAAAAAAACTGGGTATACTTAGGGTATACTATGTATACAATCCCGCCATGGCAGAATTAAAGGTTCTGCTCTAAAGAACTAAAG
>JAPWTK010000390.1:292500-435224 GCA_029963805.1 Aromia moschata
ATACCCTGTATAAGATATTAGTTTGAACCCTATCTACAAAACCATTTCAAAATGAGCAGCTTGTGACTGTCAAAAACACACTTTAAGCTGATGAGTTTAGGAAAATTCAATATTAGACAGGCAGGGAGTCCACGAAAAGCGTTTAGTGGTCTACGGGGCAAAACAGTTTGGGGGCCTCTGGTCTAGAGACTGTGGGACCAAGTGGATTTTTTCAATTCAATAGTTTGTAAAAGTTACGAAGCCGAAAAGAAGATCGCGCATCTTCAACCCTTCGTAGCGTAGGGTCAAAGACGTAGCGAAGCGGGTACAAGATTGAACGGGGAGAGGGTAAGGTAGCTCAGTTGAAGTCTATATAGCGAGAGTTTCATTTTTCGATTTCCTGAACCAACAGCCGGGATCTTGTCAACCGTCTAGCACCTTACTTTTCGCATGCATCTCTTTCGAGATATGTAGTCAAATTTAGAATATAAACATTTATTTGTTTAGTTTATGATAAGATAAAGTTTAGAAAAATAGATTTATAAATTAAAAAAATATTTTTTTTTAGAAAAATAGTGTTACCAATTGAAAATATAGGTATAATTAGTAATTAGGGATATCTACCCAGTTGACCATTTCGGTTGTCCAATAAATACAACCTACACTAATAAAGAGCTATTAAAAAAAAAGTCATCGAAGTTGGCCAAGCAAAAAAAAACTTTTTTGTTCTTCCTCTTAAGTCTATAACCTTATTGAATTGTCAAGGCTGTCACACTATGCTGTAGCCACTATTTATTCATTTTACAATTGTGACAGCCACTTTTGTTTGACACAGACAAAAGTTTGACGACAGTTTCGCTTAGCGTTTCAACAGGACCGCTTCCATCTCTCTTGTTCATAGCCAGATTTGATGACATTTTTTTAATGTCCCATTACATTATGGTTAAAACGCAATTCAAGTATTGCATATTTAAGTTTTTTGTAACGAAGGTAGCTATGAACAAATGATAATCAAAAACATCAACAATTATTACTTCTGCCAAATTTCTTTATTACTGACTTGTTAATAGTGATTTGTTTGTTATTGTTTGTTCAAAACCAGCTTCGTTACAAAAAGTTATTGAATTCAAATAAAATACATAATACTCGAATTATGTTTTAACCATAATATAGGTTCTGGAGTGGGTACTGGAATTTTCGTAGATTCGTAGATTCTTTGTAGATAATTAACGTATCTATAATAAGGAATTAATCCTTATTAACGTCTCTATAATAAGCAAGTATGAATTTAAGAGAATCCTGTACAATTCCACGACTTTTCGTAAAAATACTAATAATTCGTTTATTTCGTCACCATATGAACCTAAATTCACCTGCGGACTAGATAAAGTTTTTAAAAATATTAATATCAATTTAGTTTATAATTCTAAAAATAAACTACAGACGCTTTTGGGCAACCCCAGACAAAATCGACAATAACGAAAAATCAGGAATATACGAAATAAAGTTGTAAAGACTGTGATCAAAAGTATATTGGACAAACAAAAAGATCTATTTTGACTAGATTTAAAGAACACATGGCAGATTTTGAAATATGGCAGAACGGAAAAATTGTCAAAATTTTGAAAAATTTTTAAAAACGTGTTGCCCAACATGCTTTTGACAACAACCATGATAGACATAAATAATTTAAAATTAATTAGAAATGTAACAAATAGTAGACAGTTGGATGCTTATGAAAGTTTAGAAATCATTAAGTGTAACAGTAGTATGAATAAGAACAATGGTCCGATACCTACCAGTCCACTGTTTGCTCTGATAAATAAAGACAGATGTTACGGTTCAGTGAAACGTGGCAACAAATTAAGTATAAATAGTGTAAGTGGTTAGGTTAGGTTAGGTTAGGTTAGGTTAGGTTAAATAAATAAATAAATAAATAAATAAATAGTGTAATTGTGTAGGTTAGAATTTAGTTTTGATCTTCTCCTGAAGATGCTAACATAGTTGGCGAAACGCGCGTCGAGAAAAGTATAGTAGTTCGGTGTTTCGTGGAAAACATACAGTTTTTTTTTTCATAATATAGGTTGTATTTATTTAGATCCCTAGTTACCTATATTTTCAAATAGTAACCTGGTACCTGCTATTCACATGTTTAATAAATTTAAAAAAATGTCTCAAAAACTTTTTATTTTTCTAAACTTTATCATAAACTAAACAACCAAATGTATGAATAGAATTTTGAAGGTGGCCTCCTAAATTTGAAAAATTTTAATAGTCAAAAAAAATATTGAAATGTCACTTATGTGGTATCATTTGATTCAGAAAATTATGTAGATTCCAAAAAATATAAAAATATACAGGATGTCCCATTTAAAAATCAACGTTTGGAAGTGATTCCAAAATATTTGTTGCGTCAAAAAAGGTCTTTAATAAGTACTTTCGTTGTGCCAAACAAAGAACAAACAGAGAATAAAAAGGGGGGTGTACCATGATTATATTACGCACTGTATATGGCAACTCTTTTATATGTTTAAATTTTATATTTTGCTTAGCATGTTAATTCGTCCTTTATTACTATCTGATTACTGATTAGTGATTACAATTTAAACATAATTTCTTATAGTGCTTTCCATATCCAGTAAATGGGATTATTATGCCGTTGGATAGAGTAATTAAATAAATAAATAATTTAATTATTATTTAAAATTTGATTTAAGGTTACTAATAGAAGACGCAAAAGGAAATTCCCTGTAGATCTGCGGTTTGAATTACATACATTGTTTTGGATTACATATATTGTTGCCTCTAAGGTAATAGATTCCCTGTTCCTGCACAAAACCGAAAGGAAATGCAAAGCAGATTTGCGGTTTATTTTATATGCATATGTATATCTACACGGATCTAAATGTGCATTCGTGCCGAAAAAAAAAGTACGGGCCTTGAAAATTCGGTTGAAGTTTTTTTTGCTATTCTAGCCTCCCATTTGGATCTAGTAATAACTCCCTAAAATCTGTTTAACTATTTAGTCAATGAATTTTGGACTCAAAAAAACACTTAAATGACAAAAATTTCGAAGAAAATTACGAAACTAAAATCACGTTTGCTTGCATCCAAAAAAATTGATACAAAATTTTATCAAAAAACTATTGACTCCATCAATTAAATAAATAATTCAGTTTTCAACCACAACAACGTAATAAGTGCTTAAAATCTTAATATGTATATTTCATTGAATTTGAAATATCAAACAGGCAAAGGCGACTATATTTAAATAGGTAAACAGAAAACGTTTAAAAACTGGTGTAACTTAATATATGTAAATGTAAATATTACAGAAACTGTTAGAAATAGGTATAGGGATGTATTAATACAATCGATAAACAATTAAATCTTGCGTCCAGCTAATAAATCATTTACAGAGTGTTCCGTGAAATAACAAAGTTTTTAATGTTAAAAGATGAATAATTTGGAGAAGTTACAGGCACCCTGTATAAAAAAATTTGAAGAATGAATGTTGACATAAGTAACACTCGCCTTCCTGTTAACACGCGTTAAATAATATCAATTATTTGAATTATGTAAAAACAATTTTATGGTATTTTTTTCTAAAATACAATTGGAAATTTTCAATTTTTTTCAAAAACCGTTCAGATTAGGTAGAGTACTTTCTCATAAAAATACCCCCAAAAATGTATCGTAAAATTCAAAAATATAATAATGCAAAGGTAAAGCACATGTATTTTTGGGGGTAACACATGTTTAATTCAAATAGCACATAAGCCCCGTAAACATCCTTAGTTATATGTATGACGAATTAAAATATTCGTTTATTTCTGAAACCACATTAGTCCCGGACTTAAGTAGTTTCTGCACTAAATTGTCAGTGGTCATTTTGCACTTTTAACTTAAACTATAAAAATCAAAACAGTAATTGTGTCGACGTTCAATAGTTTGTTGTTATTGTTGCTTATTTTATTACGGAAACAATACACTTTATTCTGTAATTATTATGAATAACTATCAACCAACTACCAGTGCTAAAAACACTAATGATGATAAATATAAGCGTAATGTTATCAGAAACTCTAATTTTAAAGAAAAGAGTTAAAAAATTAACTCTTAAGAGTTAAAGAAAATTAAGTTAGTATATTAAACAAAAGTATACCAGCTAGGAATTTACAATACTATATAAGAATACTATATATACAGGGTTTGTCCGGAAAGTAATGTCAGTGAGCTTTGAAAAATGGTTTTTATTGGTTCTATGCGTACTCATCTTTAGAAACTTTCAAAATACATTCCTCCTGCGTCCACACATCGGTTCCAGCGGGTCTTCCACGCATCAAAAGCCGCACGGTAGGTAGTCGTTTTCCGGAATCGCCTTTAAAGCGTCGGTGCAAGCCTTCTGAATGTTTTTCTCCAACCCAAAATGCTGTCCTTTCATTGGGGTTTTGAGGCGCGGAAACAGAAAAAAGTCTGGGGGGGGCACATCGGGGCTGTAGGGAGGCTGGGGAGCAAAGGTGATGCCTGCCTGGACGAGGTAATCGGCCACGAGGAAGCAGGTGTGCGAAGACACATTGTCGTGGTGAAGCTTCCAGGATTTTGAGATGCCTGGGCGGACGCGATTTACCCTGCGTTTCAGCCGCTTCAGCACCTCGACATAAAACTTTCCGGTTACGGTTGTCCCCTGCGGAACGAACTCATGATGGACCAATCCCCGGCAATCAAAAAAGACAATCAGCATTGTGTTGATCTTTGACCTGGACATCCTAGCCTTCTTGGGGCGAGGGGAGTTCGACGTGTGCCATTCCGCACTTTGCCTCTTCATCTCCGGATCGTATTCAAAGACCCAACTTTCGACCCCGGTAATGACGTCATCAAGGAAAGCGGGGTTGTCTTCGCAGGTGTCCAAAAGTTCTTGGCAGGATTTCGACGCGCCTCGCTTTTTGATCGTCCGTTAGCACTTTTGGCACGAGCTTCGCGCACACCTTCCTTATTCCTAAAGACTCCGACACAATTTCGTGAACAATGGTGTTCGTAATGTCTAATGTTTCGGAAATTAAACGGACACATAGACGACGGTCAATGTTCAACAAGTCACGCACGCGTTTCACATTGTCGTCGGAACTGGAGGTTGATGGCCGTCCAGCGCAGTTCTCGTCGTTGACATCTTCCCGACCCTCTGCGAAGGCCTTGTGCCACCGGAAAATTTGCCTGTCCGAAAGACAATCGACGCCGAAAGCCTTCTTCAACATTGGAATGGTTTCCACAGCACTCTTCTCCAGTTTCACATAAAACTTGATCGCCATCCGTTGCTCAAGCGAACGTTGCATTTTTTCTTGCACCGGGTAAATGCCACCGGGTCATTGTAACGACTATTAAAGAACGAGTGATGCGACCGCTACAACGACCGGTAGCCAACTGACGCTTGTTGGATCTTGTTGCCAGATCCCCCACCACAATCCCAGCACGTAAAGCGTGGGCTGGCGCGTTCAGTCTCGGGAAAAAAATTCACTGACATTACTTTCCGGACAAACCCTGTATAATAATAAATACTATACTACAAGGAATTTCCCAGTTCAAATATCAATTCAAAACGCATACAGGCCAAAAAAAGAAAATTCGAAAACTTTGCTTAAATGGGTGGAGGAATCATTCAAATCCTTTTAAAAAAATATTATTGAAACATCAAAAATTAAAACAAAATTCAAGAATGCCATAAAATAAGATCTATTTTTATATAATATTAAAATAGTTTGATAATAAAAAATTTTATGTTAAAACTTATGTTTCATTTCAGAAACAACCTGTCTCTTTTTTATTTTTTTTTTTTGGAAGTATCGTAAATATGTATAGTGCTTTTATTGATGATAAATTCTTACTTTAGTGGTAAATTTTCGAATGCAAGCTACAGTATTACTCAAAATGTTCAGATATACTCACAAAATGTTTTTTTTACCTCCTGAAAACTCTTCGGGGTCGCAAATAACGAATCTGGAAACAAAATGAATGGCAGATGTAAAATGACGAATACAAAATTTCTAAAATCCATTATTTTTATTCATTTCATGAAAACACTTGTGACAAATAAGTTAAGAACATTACGTACGTTAAGTCTACATTAAAAACAAAATAGCAGCTAATGTGTGTGGCAGCTAATTTTTACAAATTTTGTTACATAAGGATGTTTTAAACGGAAAATTGTTTTTTATTTTCAAAATAAAATATTATTAATGTTTTCAATAAAAATTTTTTCAGAAAAATAGAGAAAAGTAAAACCCACGGATTCAAAAAATTAAAGTTTAAATATAAAAAATTTGTAATTAGGCCACTAGTGCTACTTTGTTTTTAGTACTTAATGTACGTAGTGTTCTTAATTATTTGTCACAAGTTTTTTTCATAAAATGAATAAAAAGCATGGATTTTAGAAATTTTGTTATTCAAAATTCAAAATATTCAAAATTTTTGAATATGACGCTTGAACATGAGCTCGGACGCTCGAGCTGTTACTCGTGCGAAGGTCCTTTTTTGTACTGGCTTATACCATGTATACTTAATTAGCCCTTATAAAGGGCCATTACATACTCGTATTCTTTGAACATTACTCTATACATCTATGTACTTCAAATCCCATAAATTAAAACTTCCGTTTTTCGACTTTTGGCCAGCTTTTCGGTAATCGGCCCCACTGTGCGACTAACGAATGGAAAAACGCCTATATCTACGGCCAACAATGAAAACGCGATTTGTGTTTTATTATCACCAGTTGCAAAAAGTACCGGGCCTAAATTTATTCCATTGAGTTGTTCCACGCTGTATGAGCGCTGAGAGCTATTCGGAGATCCAATTGTTGCGCAACTATTGCATTATTTTATTACCAAATTAAATATCAACTCCCAGCCTAAGTCCGTCTTTAAATATCCTGACGCCTTTGTGGAGCAATTACTTTTACAGCAAGAAAAAAGGATGCCCTATTTTGGAACGCTGCCTACGACGGACGAATGGAAAAACGCCAAAGTATACGGCCAACAATGAAAACGCGTAAAGTGATTTGTGTTTTATTAATTTTTCCGGATCATTCAACACGCTTTAATCTTATCGGTGACACGACCGCTAATTCCTGCCAAATTAAAAAAGCGACAAAATCCGCGGGCTTAGCCGCTGCAGCCCGTGCTAATGCCCAGTTATTTTTGAGAGATCCCATTATAATAACATTCCCCGAGCGGGCCCTGTTCATTTAACGGCAATTAATCTTGAGCAGTAATCCCCGAATCTCCTTTATCTGACTAATAAACCGGGCCTAGAGAGAGAGAATGCCCGGTACCAATAATACACCTTTGACTTCTCAGATCGATCACCGTGTAGAATTACGCCCGGCCGCGGCTTAGATAAATATGTCAGAAAGTTATTAGAGTGATGATAAATCGGGCAGTAATTGATGCTATAGCTGGGCTATTCGCTAATTCTATTTGATGGAATTGGGATTATACATTATGTTATTATTTGAGTATTAACGCGAGGAGGATACAGTCTAGTCCAAAACACGTATCTTACACATAAAAACAACCGAAAAAAATTGTGTAATATAGATTTTTTTTATTTTGAATGCAATACAATTCTATTTTTTTTTACATGGAAGTTTATAAAAGCGCAAAAAAGTTTGCTTAAATACAAGGTGTTTCTAAAATAAATGATCAAAATGTAGGCGACAGATAGAACGAGCCAAATAATGTCGAAAAGCTTAATATTTTTTTTTTGTAGAGTAGTTCCTAAGAGATTTAAACTTCTTCAGAAGTGTGCCCTTGAAGATGGTTTTTCCTAAGTATATTAAAATATAAGACATAAAATCACGAAATTTAATAGTAGTCAGGTAAAACTTTTTGAAGCTTTATAATAATTTGTATTGCTGATATTACCTTGCTGATATGTTCAAATATGATTAGCTATTTTATAAACAGGAGGATTAATTTATAATGTAAGCGCCATCCGACTCGACGACCGACGAATTTGTCGCCAACGAATAGGCAGACTGCGGATACCACGTTCCCAGAACTCACGCGGTTGTGAAGCGAAAAAGTGGTATATGACTATTTGTAGATGGTGACGATCGTCAAATGATTTATTTATTATACGTTTCCTGAGGGCACAGAACAAATGAGAGAACTTCAAAACCTGCAAGAGTTGACAGCGTATCTGTTTTGCTACATAGGGCGCGCATTATCGTGCAGTAGTATGTACGACATACATACATACACCCTAGGAAATTGAACCTTTACATATTGGCGACACATGTGTAGAAGAGAAGAAGTTAAAAGACACCAGTAAGGACAGACAAAGACCGTTAGATGCCAGATTGTTTCACGCTTGTGCACGTATTAGAAACGTATGAGGCCTGCGCTTAATATAAAGTGGAGAGGGGTATTACCTACATGCCCATCGCCGAATTTGAGTTGAACTCAGTACTTTTTCGCAGCTATGGATATGTACATCGACTTAGCTGTATGAAACGAAATTCTTACGTAATTCTGACTTTTACAATTGTCCCATACACTTAAAAGAAGCGTACGAACATAATTGTATTTATTTTAAAATTTTTGTATTCCTTAACTAACCGGTCTGCAAGAAAATAAAATTGAAGTTCTATAAAAAATAAAAAAAATTAAATTTATATCAACCCGGTTATAAGACGAAAGAAAGAAAAAATGCCCATTGAATAAGTGGTTCAAAAATGTCGCCCCTTTGTGCTTCGCAAAAACCTAGTCTATCGTAAAACTCAGTTCTTACGCGTTCTAACTAGTGTTGTAAATATTCGGATGATTTTAATATTCGGATAATACGTAATGTACTAAAAGAGCATTCGGATGAATTCACTAATACTTATTAATTTTCATACGTGCTTTGCTTTTCTTGGCTTACGGAATATAATAGAATCTTCTATACGCAATGTTACGGCACAAGGCACACGGCACGGCATCGCATCATAATCCGTAATAATTCCGTATTCCGTATTCCCTGGGACCTCGTTCGTGTTCGTATCATCGTACTATTACGTATTATTACGTATTATGTTTACTTCGTCCGAGACTTCGTCGGATATTATATCCACGCTATCTTCCGGCATTTGACAGCGTTCGTAATAATTTCGATTCCGTATTGCGGTTGGCAACTATTCGGATTAATACGTAACAGTTTGATATTCGGATTGAACGGAATTTTTAATACGTATTCTTATAACACTAGTTCTAACACTTCAGGGTAAATATTATTTAGGACTTGTACAATTCTGGCCCATAAATCATTTAAATTTCGTGGTCTTTCATATTCATGTCCGTTGGTTTTATTTGTTAAATATTTGTTGGCATTTAAGGAACCGTTTATAAAAAAATGGCCCAATGATGAAATCGCCTAAAATACCAACCCAAACATTTAACTTCTCAGGATACTGCGTACGCACAGGAATACTCAAGTGCTTATTTTCCGTATACCAATAACGATATAATAATTCAATTCACACGTGCGCATTATAATTTATGGGCGGGGCGTCCCGCCTACATATTTTATTGCTACCCTATCACGAAAGACAGAGAATAACGCTCATAAAAGTTTTAAAATGACATATCAGTCTGACAACTATGGATATAATATTTCTCTGTCAGTTCCCTTTACTTGAAGAGTTTATTCTTTTCTATCTTTCAATGCTCGGCTTTGAAATCTTGGACTTTCCAACTTTGTACAGTCGTGGCAGCAGAAGATCGAGCTGGGAGGCCAATTACGGAGTTGAGCGCAATAGACAGCGGCGGTGACGCTAATATTGTCCAAGAATTGCCAGTGATACACGCCGCGAAGACCACACCAAATTAACCTTTCTTTTCACCTTTCCTGAACGGACGTCAGGTTTAAATACCGATTGAGCTGGAGCATATGCGTCTACCCACAGGCGCCTACGTTTCTGATTAGTTTTAAGTGAAGTTAATGGTCTTAAATCTCACTCAAAATGATCAAAGCATTACTAAAAAAAATGTTTTAACCATAATCTAAAAACACATGGCTTACTTTTAAAATACGAACAATATACAGGGTGATTCAGCTAACCCGTTCATTAAAAGTTTATGAACTTCCCATTGAAATTTATTTTTGAAAATTTGGAATCAGGGGTTAGCGGGGACGGTCTATTAAACTAAAGTACTTGTGCTTTTCTGACACGTCCGGTTATACCGGAAGTAGCTATCAACTTCCTTATTTTAAATGGAACACCCATTATATTAATACATTTTTTGAATTCCCTCCTAATTTTAGGTTGACTTTGTTAACAATTCCCTATACCTATCTTCAGCTGTTTTTGAGATATTTTAATTTTTTTGAAAAAATTAATTGGTGTATACTATTGAAATGCTCGTCACCGATTCAAAACAAAAGTTATAGTAGCAAACTTTGGGCTGCCCTTGGGTGGACTATTGAGGTTTCAGGTGGTATGTAATTTGATGTTTCATTATTTACAGGGTGTCTAAAAAATCAAGTTCAATCTGACAAATTTCAACTGCTCAAAAGTCAGTTTTCGTAAATGGAACACCCCGTATTTTGTCGCTCTATGTGATGGAGAATTGAGTGATCTTTCATTCTGTATGAGGATTCCCTATACCTATCTGCTACCGTTTTCTTGCTATCGAGGTATTTTTCTTCGATACCATAGTTTTCCTTTTTATTAAATTACTTCTGACTAGCGAGCCATGAAAATAAAAACAATGTATCATATAAAAACAATGTATCATATCAATGTATTTATGTTAATTTTTTATCGTAAACAATGTTACAAAATTATTGAAAAAAAAATCAAGTTCATTTAAAGTGGTATATCTACATTTACACTTTCTAAATAAAATTACCTTAAAATGAATAAAAACATATTTTAAACGGTTTTGAACAATAACTAAATATTAACAATTAGGTCTTATTAGTGTAACAACTGTTCTATGTGATGTCCGTTATTTTCTAAGCACAATAAAACTCGTTTATTAATCTCAGCGGTCATAGATTCTAATATTATTCCTTCATCTAGTTCCATGAATGAAAAATAAATTTAATATGTCTTCATTTGAATATTTTTGTCGGTTTTCCATAATACACGTTATTATTTATAATAATATGCAAGCTTTCTCACTTTGACGTCTACTCTGATGTTTACATTGACAATTAAAACAAATCGTTTTATTTTCATGGCCCGCTAGTCAGAAGTAATTTAATAAAATGGAAAACTATGGTATCGAAGAAAAAATACCTCGATAGCAAGAAAACGGTAGCAGATAGGTATAGGGAATCCTAATACAGACTGAAAGATCACTCAATTCTCCATCACATAGAGCAATAAAATACAGGGTGTTCCATTTAAGAAAACTGACTTTTGAGCAGTTGAAATTTGTCAGAATGAACTTGATTTTTTAGACACCCTGTAAATAATACAACATCAAATTACATACCACCTGAAACCTTAATAGTCCACCCAAGGGCAGTCCAAAGTTTGCTACTATAACTTTTGGTTTTGAATCGGTGACGAGCATTTCAATAGGATACCACAAAACCTAATTTTTTCAAAAAAATTAAAATATATCCGAAACTGCTGAAGATATGTATAGGGAATTGTTAACAAAGTCAACCTAAAATTAGGAGGGGAATTCAAAAATGTATAAATATACTGGGTGTTCCATTTAAAATAAGGAAGTTAATAGCTACTTCCGGTATAACCGGAAGTGTCAGAAAAGCACAAGTACTTTAGTTTAATAGACCGTCCCCGCTAACCCCTGACTCCAAATTTTCAAAAAATAAATTTCAATGGGAAGTTCATAAACTTTAAATGAACGTGTTAGCTGAATCACCCTGTATACATATGAACTTATTGTTTTTTTTTTCTTTCGAGTTTATGGCCAGCGCTTCTAGGCTATTAGCGCATGTACTTATTGTTAGAATCTGTGTTGCCATTCATCTTCTTTTTCTATTTTCATTGTTTTTGTTCTACTTCCATATCATAAAAAAGTAAATTACGAATTATTTTGAAAATTATGTAACTACTTTATTTATTGTAACACGTTTTTTCGCATTAGTTCTCCAAGGGCTCAATAAACGGCGAATATTAAATTTAGTCACTCACATGATTGCAATACATTAGGTTTGTTCCAACAGAAAATTCACTGTTGTTCAAAATTTGATTCAGATCTTAGATTCCATACGGGATTATAGTTCTAGAATCGATCTGACTACTGTTGGAACGATTTAGAATAGGTTGAGAATTTTGTTTGATAATCCTAACTGAAAAAAATCACAAAATACAAACCCCCGTTAAAAAAACATTGGGTCTTTTAAGCTATAACATATTTAAACTGGAGAAATGGAGGGATTATAAAGTAAATAGATCGCTGTCATCTTCCATTAGTAATATAATTTGTGAAAAAAAAAAACAAATAAGTGAGGTGATTTAGCACTTTAAACTTACTTATTCAGAATTAAAAATTCTTGTATATGTTATTGCACAGAGCTAAGATGCCCTCTAGCAATTTATACCCCTGATCCACACCACCGTCAACAGTTTTTCAGTTTCTATTATTTTTAGATTACCAACGTCTCTATACGAGGAGCAGATTCTACCCCATGTACACGTCGTTGCCTGCGATATTTCCCTTGCAATACAGTCACTATTCGAAGAGAAAAGGGGGCCAAGTGCGATTCACCGCAACTCAGACTGATGTTCTAGAAAAACGATTTCTTTCGCACAAGTATTTGAGTCCAGAAGACCGCAAGGCCCTCGCCGACGACCTCAAACTCTCCGACAGACAGGTAGAGCGATATTCAGTTATCTTTTTGAGGTTTACACCGTAAAGAAACCAAGGAAACTCTATCGGTGAAGGGGCAGTCGACGTTGGAGGCACGTGAGTCTCGTCCTCCCATGGATTAAATTTTGCACAAGCCAAGAGAAGAGCCCGAAAAACACATGACCAGGACATCCAAAAAGTAATCATGCCATCGAGCAACTGTGGCTGACGAAGACTCGGCTGCCATCAACATCGACTGCCCCTTCCGCGAAAGAGTAGCCGAAACCAAATTTAAACTATGAATATAGGTACACGAGCAAAATTTTACTGCAAGAACAAATTCAAACTCAGTACCCAAAAAAGCTTCGAGATTAATAAATGTCATAAACTAATACAACAATTATTAAAAAAGTTTACAGAGTCTACAGAATATAAACTTACCGTAAGTATTTCCTAATAATATTTCTTGATATGACACACTCTACCACTACTTTTCGCACAACACAATTTGTAACATGCACAAAATTTTGCCATATTTGTACGGACCGCCGAGTGCGATGTGCAACTGTTTCTAAAGATCACCTTGATTATACTCTAATTAGACGGCACTGATGTAAACGCGTGTCAAAGAATAAAGTCAAAATACATACCATGTAACAAGCCATCCAAAAAAAAGTCATCAAAGTCGGCCGAACAAAAAGACATATTTCTGTTCTATTTTAAATTTATAACCTTATAATTGTCAAAGCTGACACATTATACTACAGTCCTTATTTATTTTAGAATTGTGACAGTCACTCTTGTCAAAAGTTTGACGTTTCGTTTTGAGCTTCGACGTAACCGCTATTTCCATCTCTCTCGTTCATAGCCAGCTTTGATGGCATACACTCAACATCCACATATCCGAACTCCAAATTTCCGAACTCACGATATTTCCGAACTTTTTCTTACGATATTTTCCGCTTGTACTTCCACACAACCGAACTTGTCGCTGATTGGTTGACGACAAAAAACCGCGAAATTTGAAATGAGAAAAAAAATGTACACAATAATGCGATTGTTATCAAACATTTCGATTGTCACAGAATTCAGCAAAGAGGAAATCGCCCTCCCTCAGCAGCACACCTGAGACAGGTTCTACAAGAGTTCTTCTTTGTACAAAACAGTGGAAAACACTTATTTCAAATGGCGTCTCATAAGTACCGGTGCACTTTTTTGTGTCAATCCGTCCACTCAATTTTCGTCTTTTTTCAACTTCCGACAAGTAAATTTCTTTTTCCTAAGAATTTCTACCACTGATGATTTACAAATATTGTACATCTTACATATGTAGATCAACATTTTTAACACCATTTTTTGCGATTTTAGGCTCTTAGCAGGCTCTTTTCTCTGCAAATAAACAGAACAATAATGTTTGTTTTGTGTCACGGTTTTCTTAAAAATACATATTTTCTCATCATTTTTCATTTCAGTTTTAAATTATTATAGGTTACGTCAACAAAATGTTCAAAAAAAACAAACCTTTACTTTGAATTACAAAATAATTACCTGCATCACTCTCTCCTTTGCACCTGACATTTTTTTTGTTTAAAAAAACGTTCTTTTATTAAGTTGTACACATGTATGTGTATGTATTACATTTGCATAAAAACCTCGAAAAACAAAGAAAAGTACTAGAATGAGCCAGAAAAACCCTTTTGCGCATGCGCCAGAAGTTCGGTTATTCCGAGGTGACGAGAGTTCGAGTTGACGGAAATGTGGAAGATTGCGGAACGGAAAAGTTCGGATATGTAGATGTTGAGTGTATTTTGGAAGTCTATATTCAGGTGTTCTTTAAATTGTCAATGTTAATTTTGAACCCATCTTGATTGTTGAATTAATGAATACCATGATAATTACCTTATCTTACCTAAAATAGCAGTATATTGCACTAAATCACGACTAATTGGCCAACCAGAATTAAGATTTACTGAAATCTACTAATATATTAAACAAAAAAACACAGTTATTGATTGTATTAATTTTCAATATTACAAACATTTTTATTTCCATTCCTACATGATTTCTTTTTTTCTTGTTTTGTCAGTATTCCCAATACCGGTTGACAGATAACACGTATTTCTTTAATGTTGAAAATACCAAGTAGTAATAACAATTTTATCATTGATTTCCCCGTATTGAATTATGAATTGGACGTATGTATGTAATGGATTTTTCAACACGACTTGCTGAGCTCATCTGTCTCATCAAAACAGAGACCAAAATCATTTTATAGTTGCACAAATTAACGCTTGGTTAGAAGCAAGAAGACTAGAACTAAGGAGACCGAACCCATTCGGTATCATGGACTCATATCTGTCCGCCTCCAGAAGGCGCTGTAAGCAGTGCTGTACTAGACGTCACATGATGAACAGCGGACCACATGTGAATGTGTATGAAGTATGAATGTAGGCTGTCAAAGAGAATGCTTACATGCCGTTTGACTTTAATAAAAATACAATCCGAATGTTAAATAAATATTGTTCGAGAAAGTGCTGTGTTGCATTGTGTTATACAAGAAGCGTTCCGAAGCGTCAGAGTAACCTGACATTATTTCAAATGTCTGATGTACATACTGTATGTACGAAACGAAATATTTTCCTTTGTTGTATGGTTAACGTTGAAGCACGTAACATGAAATTTGAGTACATTTTCATAATGATAATTACGAAAATTTGTAATTGCAAAGATAACAACAAATTAACGAAAACTATCGAACGTCTGCCACATGTATTCGCACCACCACCACGGACATTCACATAACCTAACCATAACACCATAACTCTAACCTCTAACGCACACAGATTAGTACAGAACCACGGTATACGTATAGATTTCTATTTGTTTACCGTGGCAACCGTGGTACACAACTGTTTACAGCGCCACTGAAGGCGGACATATTCAAGCCCGTCGCGTTATACAGCGAAAAGCCGCATCTCTGTCTCCTTAGTTCTAGTATGCCGTGGTTCTAGTCTTCTTGGTAAGAAGTTAGAACTCTAAATTGTACATGCAACAAACAGTAGTGCCATTTATAACGTACACTCAACATCCACATATCCGAACTCCAAATTTCCGAACTCACGATATTTCCGAACTTTTTCTCACGATATTTCCGAACTTGTACTTCCACATAACCGAACTTGTCGCTGATTGGTTGACGACAAAAAAAACGCGAAATTTGAAATGAGAAAAAAATGTAAACACAATGATGCGATTGTTATCAAACATTTCGATTGTCACAGAATTCAGCAAAAGAGGAAATCGCCCTCCCTCAGCAGCACACCTGAGACAAGAGTTCTTCTTTGTACAAACCAGTGAAAAACACTTCTTTCAAATGGCGTATCATAAGTACCGGTGCACTTTATTGTGTCAATCCGTCCACTCAATTTTCGTCTTTTTTTCAGTTTTTTCAAAGTAAATTTCTTTTTTCCAAGAATTTCTGCCACTGACGATTTACAAATATTGTACATCTTACATAGATCAGCATTTTTAACACCATTTTTTGCGTGATTTATCAAATCCAGCTTTTGCTCCAAGGTTAGCCTCTTAGCAGGCTCTTTTCTCTTCAAATAAACAGTACAATAATGTTTGTTTTGTATCACGGTTTTCTTAAAAATACATATTTTCTCATAATATTTCATTTCAGTTTGAAATTATTATAGGTTACGTCAACAAAATGTTCAAAACAAACCTTTACTTTGAATTACAAAATAATTACGTGCATCACTCTCTCCTTTGCACCTGACATTTTGTTGTTTAGAAAAACGTTCTTTTATTAACATGTCCACATGTATGTATGTATTACATTTGCATAAAAACTTCGAAAAACAAAGAAAAGTACTAGAATGAGCCAGAAAAACCCTTTGCGCATGCGCCAGCAGTTCGGTAATCCCGAGGTGACGAGAGTTCGGAAATGTGGAATTCTGCGGAACGTAAAAGTTCAGAAAATGTTGAGTGTATATACATTTCTTCTCAATTTCTATGCCCTTATGGCGCCAATTTTGAAATTATTAACATTCAGTATTTGTAAAACGTATCTTTATTATAAAAACTATAAAATGTTTGAACCTAATTTTTTTCTTTACAGGTCAAAACCTGGTTTCAAAACCGTCGAGCAAAATGGCGAAGAAGCACTAGTTCTTCCGGTTCTGAACACTCTACAGATGAGAAACAACAACGTGAAATGTTGAAGAGTTTAAGTAGTAAATAGAGGAAAATGTTTGTGAGGAATTTTTAAATTCAGCAATAAACTGATGCGATAAACTGCCATCTACTTTTTAGATAGAGGAAATGACCAAAACCATGTTGAAACTTAAATGCTTCTGATAAAGCATTGAAAGCCAGACTTTCTGACAGAGTGTATAGAATAGTAGTAACTAATAGTAATAACTGAATAGAATTAAACTTTTGCTCATAAATAAAAAAACTTACATGTTTTAGTAATATAGTTTTATTATTTTATCTTTACGAAATATAAATACCAATAATTTACAGTAAATCAAACTATTTCTAAACGGGAAAGGACTATTTCATAAGAGGCAGCAGGTTTATATATATAATACAAACAGTATTCCTAAATACAAACCATATCTACATGTGGTAGAAACTAAATTCATTGCCGTGGATAATACGTGACAACAACAAAAAAACGATATCATTATTATCACTTATTCTTGAAAGAGCTAAGAAGCCACCCTAAAATATCTGGGATAATCTAATGCTTATTTAGCTTACACAATAAGCAAGATATGCACAAAGGCAAATATTTTTTATGAAAATCTACAATTATTCCGACAAATAATTACTACAAAACGGTAGTTGGTAGGAAGGCGTTTTTCTAAGAAAACAGCCATTTTTCTATAACACCCTGTATAGGAAATACATGCGTGAAAAGTGTGAAAAGACCTTTAATCACTTATACCTATTACCTAAAAACTTTTTCAATGTTTCCTAATTTAATGTTTAAAATGGTTCAGTGGGTTCCTATCTCTATTTAATATAATTTTATATCGTGTACTAAATTATGTATAGATTTTATTTCTTCAGTATCAGCATTAACTGACTTATTAGATTTATTATATAGCGATCAGTGTATTTTCTAATCATTAGCCGGAAAGATATGAATCGATTATATCTCTATTTCTAATCATTTTCCAACCGGCAACAATGACAGACAAGTGGATAAATATCAAGAGAAATACTATGTCTACTTTTCCTAAGGTGACACATCAGTGTTAGTTGCATACTATCCAGTAGCATTTTCACAACAAAAATGAGACTACTTTAATCACATCAAAATATAGCAAAAAAACATTACAACATATACTTAAGCTTGGACTCTCCTGATTCGGAGTTTTCTTAAAATTGTTATTTGGCTAAATTAGGCAAATCATGCAATGATAATGTACAAGGTCAGTTTTGTAAATGAATACTCCCCTTTGTTTTTTTTTATTTTTGTTCTGTTTTAAAAAAGTCCAGTACGTTTCCAAACCAAATAAAAATAATGTTAGGCGTCTAGCCGCGTCTACAATGCACGAAAACTTAATGGAACTTTAGTAAAACCGTTATCTTATTACTATACTAGTATATACTAGTATCGAATAAAGTTAGTTGCTTTTGTTGAGGTTACAATAAGTGTTTAAACACCAATTTGGAAATATAACATTATGTCACATATGTATTTCTTTGGTCCAATACATATGTGACTTGGTTCGTAAATTGTACGTAAAAAAAAAACATCTGACACGGGTTTTTAGTGTTTTAAAATAGATCAGTAAATAAGAAAATAAAGAGGGATTCATTTATAAAATTAACTCTGTGCATTGAAAAACGATTAGTATCGGTGCAGGGCCATAGTAGATGACGCTGAATACGTTCCTAGTAAGGTCGCTGTATACTAAAAGCCTTGCTACGCTTACTATGATATAATGCCCTTATTTCCTACTGGCAGGATGGGAAATCTAAAGGATCTCCCCCATTAACAATGGTGAAATGCCCTCGATTTTTTTTATGTGAAAAACTGCTGGGGAATAAAATGAAGGGTCATCCGGGTCCTAGACCCCAAATATTTTGTTGGGGCCCTAGGGACCCAAAAAATGTGTTTTTTACGTTTTAATTGATTTCTTGGTCATTGGATTGACTTGAAAAAATTCACGGATATACTTTAGGTAACTGTCTATGAGTAGGTTTTTTCAAAAAAAACCGAGGGCCACAATAACCCCAAAAAAATCTTTTTTCTTTTTTTTAATTTTTTGACCTTTTCCTTTTTTCAAAAAGTCAATGTTTTTATTGCATCTTGTAGAACAGAAAAACATACATCAATGTATTTTTTCAGATTTTTTCTAATGGTAGGCCGAGCCGAAAAATGTCAAAAACCGATAAATATCCGGTTTGTAGCTGTTTTGACCAAGTTACAATGTTCAAACGGTCGATATTGATGTTGCATCTTGTAGAACAGAAAAAAATACATTTAAAGTGTATTTTTGCTAATTTTTACTAACGGTGGGCTCTGTCGAAATATGCGAAAAACCGGTAAATAAACTATTGTTTTGCATGAAAATGATGATGTTTCAAGTTAATATATTTTTCTCGCGTACTGGTCACCGGATTGACTTGATTGAAAAATTTATAGATATACTTTGGGTAACTGTCTATGAGTAAGATTTTTTACAAAAAAATCGAAAGTCAACATAACCTCAAAAAAAATTCTTTTAATCTTTAAATACGATTTTGACCATGTTCCAAAATACCGGCAAACAATGTTATTCCACCATCTTGTAGAGCGATAAAAAATACTACAATCATGTTATTTCAGATTTTTTTTAGCTATGCGGTATGTTCGAAAAAACGAGGAAACATTTTATTCGTTTGACCCTTCATTTTATTCCCCAACAAACAGTTTTTCACCAAAAAATAAAAAAACAATTGAGGGCATTTCACCATTGTTAATGGGGGAGACCCTTTGGGAATGAAGCATCGAACCCAAGCCATATTTTATTTGGAAAACCAGGATCAATATTTGGAACTCTAATTTACTCCAGTTTACAATTGTCTGCCTTACGCAGGTAGGCGACACACTTAAATATATTACAACCCCAAAAGCAGCACACTGCAGCCAGTGCTGTCATCTAATAAAACTCTGCAGAACTATGAACGTGTAAGGTGTGCAAGGTCGACTATTTAATCTACATCGAACAGAAATAAATAAAAGTCGAGTGATCTTTAACTGTACAAAGTGAAGCAACATCGGCTAGGACAATAACGTTCTCTAAATATAAGACATTATCACAAAAAAATTGCTCTGTTACAAGAACCCCGTCTCTGGCGAATTTTTGTAACAAACTACGAGGTCGGCTAGCTCATTTACCTAATACAGACCATCGATTATTTCCAAGCGAAACGGGTGCCACCGCCACCAAAATAAAACAAGCCATTTCTATATACAGAACATTTATTTTAAAAAATAAACTATGGTTCTAGCAAAATTATATCACATCAACAGAAAGAAATTTAAATCAGGATAGAACAATATAAATTACCTAGACGATATTAAGCTGTGTACGTATTACAGGGAAACTTTATATTAATGAGTGAAATTGCTTTTATAGGCGAAAAAATAATAGACAGTCTGTATTTGTTGCACAATATAGCTGCAATTTGTTTGAACACTTACAACTTGGATCTACGGTGAGTATACTGAACGCATGACCACTAAGCAAAATCAGCTGGAATTTCAGAGCCTTAAGGTTGTTTTTATTAGGTCAAAAAATCTACAGATTATAAAAAATCAGATTTTTTTTTCTTCATCAACATTTGTTATTTCCTAACATAAATTGATTATTGAGGTGATTAGTGAGAGATACAATAAAATCTACCAGTAAAAGACCTAATGATGATGAAAATTGCATATTAATGATTTTCACATACAGTAAGCAACGAAAGTCATCGTACACCCAATTTTTGAAGTTTGTTTAAATTCTGATAATGTTTGTATTACAGCATTGATTTTTTTTGCTTCTGACGGGATTACAGCTTGTGAGATTCTGTGTCTAATAAGCCTTAGTTGAAGACGGTATGTCGTTTGTGTGAAAAGATATCGCTAAAAAAGTAAAATTTCGATGTTTTCAAAGAAACGTAAATAACTCCAAAAAATAGTAAATCCCTTCGAGTTGCTGGACTAGTATTAAAGGTTTAGTTATTTGATAATATTTTAATTTTTAATAAAAATTTTAAATTGATTTAAAAAAAATTTTTCCTTACTATCGTTTTAAAATATTTATAAGGGGGAAGGATGTATAAATTAAGGGTTTAATGATATTTTTGTTCAAATTTAAGTTTTTTCATGTATAGGAAGATTTTTTCCAAAATGGGACAATTAATGAGATAAATACTCTGAAGTTTTACGTTTAATATGAGTCCAAGGACTTTGAAGAGGATTTAATATTTTCGGACTTTTTTAACAAAAAGAAAACATCAAAAATTTACTTTTTTGGATGTATTTTCTTTCACATCTTTAATCTACATCTCTAAAGCTGTAATCCTGTTAGAAGCCAAAAAGCAATACTCTAATACAAAAATTATCACAATGTAAGCAAACTTCAGAGTGGGTGTATCATGACTTTCGTTGCTGACTGTAAAGGATAAGTTTTACGATTATTGTGTTGTCACAAATGCAAACTGCAATCTCTTACTTTTACTGCTTTGTGATTTCTCGAAGTTTCTCCCACCAAAAACCACCAAGACATACCGGGTTGGCCATGTTGACAAATATTACCGGCTAAAAAAATTTTGTGTAAAGGAAGGCGGTGTGGAATGGGTCACGCAGATGGTCCGCTGCCGACTGCTTGATCACGTATTGGGCATGCCGCGACTACCGGACGTAAGGTTTTGCACAGGTGGGGCTTTAGGGGAGGAGCCTATGCGCAGAAACGTTTTGTTATATAAAGATGTGCACTGTCTTATCCTGTATATGCACATCTTGTTTCATTCTTAAAATTTGAGCTGATGGTGTGAAAGTATGGATATAATAAAATTGTTCAGTATATTCACCTGTGATCTAGCATGCTTGCTCATGCAGCAAAAAATATTACGGAAATTAACTCCAGCAAAATGCTATTGTTAAGCGTGATCACTTAACGCCACTAAATACCAACAATGGATCTGTTAACATTACAATATTTTCGGAACAAAATTCTACGTGGTTTTTTTCTAAGATTAAACTGAAAATTATTTAGTAGTGCTTGCATTAAATTCGTGTATTCGATGTCAACAGGATCGCCGCAGATTCTCACCAGGAGAGGGAGAGCGATATTAGGTGGTGACCTGTCGCGCGTACACGAGAAAAAAACAAAGGCTCCTAAGTACATACACAACGGTTATGATACATTAATTTTTAAATGAAATAAATAGACTTTTGATAGCTTATACGAGCTATTCCCTATGAACAGAAAACCCACATATTATATGTATATCCGTGTATAATTTCACATTTAAACTCATGAACGTAAATCATCCTCCCCCAGGGGACGAGAATATTGGCAACCCTGACGTATTATAGGAGATATTGGTGAGATTATGTACAGTGTTCAGGACGACTGCTCCTGGCCGTTGCTTTCCTGGGATTTCATGACGTCTGGCAGATCTGGAGGAGCAGAGTACGGAATTAAGTCTAGCGGTTCGAATGGGCCGTTATCGTCCCTGGAAACAGAATTAGTTGAATGCATTAAAGTACGTAAATTGTTCAGAATGCAAAGACAGAATCAAATGTGCAGCACTTATTAAAACAACGATAGAGATTAAAACGACGACGGGGTAGATTTATGGGATTTGGAACATTTTTTTATCACAATCAAATATTTCCAGCACAAAGAAAAGTTACTTGGAAAAAGGATATGAGTCGAAGTATTCCTTTGGTTAACGCTGATGAAAGTTATCATAAGAACCAAAAACAAACTTATTTACTATTATAAATCTTTTACGAAAAAAGCATTATGGAAAAACAAAATCTGATTATGGATGTTATAAAATACAAGCTTCAAAAAAAATACAAAATTTCTAAAAAACTGTGCTTGCCAAAAAATGTAATATGTTTTTGAACAAGACAAAATAAGTAGAATAGTACAAGTAATATGTTATCTCTGATGGTAAAATTATCCTTGAAATTCACATGATGATAAATATTCAGTATCATGTTGCTATCATCCATTTTCTGGGAAGATAAAAAGAAATATGCTTCCACCAATTCCTTATTTTAAATTTTCAAATTAATTATCATTATATTTTAACATACTAGATGACATATTTTAATATTATATCTGACCCAAAACTGTTATAATATTTATTAATAAAGAATATAATTTGGGTTTTGTAGTTTTCGTCTTCTAACTACTTGAGCTTCTAAAAACTGGCCTCAAACTTGAAACACCCTATATATACAAAAAAATCCACACAGTGCTTGTATCTACTTCTTCAAACATAAATATGCTTAACTACAATTTAATAGCTAAGCAAAACTATTTCTGATCATGCTATTAAAAACACATTTCCAGGCCAAGTTTAATTTTTGACAATTTTCCACCCAAAACCATTATTTATAGAAAATCATCAAGATACTACTGCCATTCACTAAATATAATATCTAGATATTTTAAATAAAAACCTTGTTCCTTGCCATAAAGATGTTTACAAAAGCCAAAATAGCAATGATCAAGCATCAACAATTTTAGGCAGTCACCAAATATATTCTAATAGCTTTGTAAATAACACAGATTAGTCTGTTTAGTTCTTTAAATGCAAATACATTTAATCTTCTCCTGAAGCCCACGCGCATCGAGAAAAGTATAGTAGTTCGGTGTTTCGTGGAAAACGTCCAGTTTTTTGTTGCTACGCCTAAGGTTCCAGTACCCACTCCAAAACCAATGATATATCAAAAATATTTGAAATGACACTTGAAGTGATGTAGGTTTTGTACATTTAAAACTGATTATGTATTATTTAATCGATTAGAATAAATGTATCTATATATATTAAGCCTTTAATGATTTGCTAAAGTCTGGTAATGTTTGTCACTAACCTTATAGCGAGTCCCACAGTAGCGGGGCTCTGAGCCTTAGCGGTAGTCGAAGTCAGTCCATAGTCTTGCAGCATGTGTTGGTCCTCCATGACGGTGTTGTCTTTATTAAACAGTTGTTGATTCTGTGGAGGTATCTTGAGAATGCCTGAGCAAAATATCAATGAAATTAGTCACCATTAAGATGTCAAAAATCAACACTCATTTACCTTCAATAATTTTTTTCAGTTCCAAAACGGTTGTCGTGTCCTTGGCGTCCGTGAAGATGGTTAATTTTTTCCGTCTAATCATCAAGAATACATCCTGGAATTTAAGAAAAGAAAAAACGTTAAATCATCTCGTCGTCTATGTTACGATTTAGGTTAAGTGTTTGGAGTTAGCGGGTACACGAAATACGGGCAGCAGGACGCGAGAAATTGATGTTTTCCGTCACTTACCATCTTGGTTGGTTGTTTTTTTATTTTTATATCGAGTGAAAGGGCAAGTTATTTATTGCAACCATTAATTTATTTAACCTAAACACACAAGACGAAGCAAGGTGACGAACACTTCAACACTCAACAAACTGAAACTCGACAGAGTAGCCAACTGATGCAGCTAACTAGGAATGTCATACCAACTTATTTCGCAAACGTTTTATGTTGTACTTTCTATAAGATGAATTATTATAATTATTATCAAAAGAAGTTGTGCCAAAGGTTCTAAACACGCACAAACTAATTAAATGGGCATTTCTATTATCCACATTAATATTAAACTTAATGAGGAGTATGTAGAAATTATTTTAGAAATTTTAAATTAACCTTACCGAAAGCATGGGCGTACCCTATGCATTTTCATTATTGCAATATTTTAAAAAATTAGAGCAATGTTCTATTTTAAAAGTTATCTTTAGTAACTGTATAATATACATTAATTATTAGTATTTACCATTCTGTATTATTCTGAATAAAAATATATGTTTAAATTCAAATAATTATAAATTGTTTGAAATAAGTTTTGAAAGCTCTCAAGAATTTTCAGGGCTTTTAAAATTCCTATGAGATTTAAAAATTGGTGAATTAGTATTAGTAGTTATTAGAATTGCATAATGAAGCATCCATGAGTAACAATTAAAGAAGTCTTAAAATAACGTAAGGGAAGCAGTGCTTTCATAGCTTTCACGTTTAGAATACTTCGATATTTTTTATTTGAAAGCACATGCAAAGCCGCGGGTGTATACTTTGTACAAAATAAAACATGATGATGATGATGATGTTGAACATCGGATGAACATCACCGATGACGTTATTAAATGTGTGCAGTTATTCCACCATTCAATTATATTGAAATAAAAACCTGTACAGGAATGTTTTATTGAATTTTAAATTTCGCGCTTGATATTCGTTGTTTTGCAGTTAGCAGCAAATCGGAAGTTGCCGTGTTGTATTACTTAACATTTCTTTGAAATTATCTGAACCTTAACTTGAACATTGGCTTTAATAGTGGTTTGTGTTTTTTTTAAGCTTCAAGCTTTTATCTCGCATTGAAAAATTGTTATTTTCAGAACAACAAAAGTGTTATAGTTGTCAGACATCCGTTTGGAAAATAGCAAAACAGTTAAACAGCTGCTGCCAAGAGTTAGTAACATCTATGAGACGCTATTTTGAAAAAATAACGAGACAACTATTTATTTATTTTAATTCAATCCAACGGAACAAAGTCCACTTACAGGATGAATATAATACAGTATACATATATGATAAACATGTATGAAGATGCATAATAATATAGAAACATCCAAAAAAAACGTCATCAAAGTTGGCCAAGAAAAAAAAGACGTATTTCTATTCTTAATCGAATTTATAACCTTATTTACTTGTCAAAACTGTCACATCATATGACAGCTATTGTTTATTTTATAAATTGTGACAGTTACTTGTCAAAAGTCTGACATAACCGAAAAGCTTAGACATGACCGCTATTTCTATCTCTCTTGTTTATAGCCAGAGTTGATGACGTTTTTTTTGGATGTCTATATAATATAATCATATAACATGAGACAATGATAAGACAGATATATGAATGTATATACATCATATTAATAAAAACATAAAATATATTAAAAGAAAAGGAAATGTGACAGACAAGCAAACTGACGTCAAACTGATTAATAAATAAGTGTGAACACTATTTTTTTTTAATTTCAGGAATAGAACAATTAAATATGTCTAATGAGCGTTCTGTACTAGTATAATTAACAAGCATTTGATGTAATTGATAACAATAATGGTCCATTGCTATCTTTAACAGCTGTTAAAGAGGTAATTCAAATATCAAATTTAAAAATTAAGAGAAAACACATTTCTCACTGGGCGAAAGTACCAGAGTTGAGACAATTCGGATGTTCGTTGACGAACCATCCTGGAATAGGACAATAGATCTTATAAAACTGGCTAGAAACCAGCTGAGATAGATAGTGGGACACTGCCCAATCATGGGACATCTCACCACAATCGGAGTGAAAAATGATCCCGGTTGTAGGGGGGTGTAGAGAGGAAGAAGAAACCCCCTTCCACATATTATGCTAATGCCCAACGCAGTCAGCTGTTAGGTATTCGAACTGTAAGGCTACAACAATAGAACTGAAAGGGGTAACAGACGCTCCTCTAGAAAATGTCCTTACATTTCTTAAAGAAAAAGGACTAATGGAATGACTAGCCTGTGGGGGAACAATAAGCATCGGCTTAAGTGCATGGAATTGTAAATATAAAATTAAAATATTAATAAAAACCACAGTCAAATATATATAGAGCCATCCAAAAAATCAAAGTTGGCGGAGAAAAAAAGAGGTATTTCTATTCTTAATCGAATTTATAACCTTATTTACTTGTCAAGACTGTCACATCATATGACAGCCATTGTCTATTTTACAAATTGTGACACTCACTTGTCAAAAGTTTGACATAACCGAAAAGCTTAAGACTGTTTTACACATACCAATTTATTGCACAATAAATTGTAGAATGTATTCTTCAATAAATTGTCCGATTTTAGTAACTGATTACACTTTGCAATATATTTGTAACAATTTATTTGTCAATTTCAACACTGCCTACTCTCAATGACTAAAACCTAAGAGTTATCATAGGTTTGTTCCTAAGAGAAACCGCTTATTATGTTGGTACCAATCGCTTTTTAGGTTGGTACAACGAAATAAATGTAAAAAGTTACTAAAAATCCCTAAAATTGGCCAATAAATTAGAGCAAGTTCTAATTTCTACAATTTATTGTACAATTTATTGTGGACATTAAATTGGACGCAATTTCTGTTTTACACGTATTCCAATAAATTGAAGGTCAACTTGTACAATTTATTGTGAGAAAAATTGGTGTGTGTAAAACAGTCATTAGACATGACCGCTATTTCCATCTCACTCGTTCATAGCCAGAGTTGATGACGTTTTTTTTAATGTAGTTGTAGCGTGTAGCAGCAGCCCTAAAATTAAATGTTTCTACGGTTAATTCTATTTCACAGAAATCAAAATTCAATGAACTTTTACAATCACCTAGAAAGCATAATCTTACTAATCTCACCAATATTAGTAATATTAGAAGTAGAAGGGTTACAATTACTGTAATTTTTCCAGCTCTTTTTTGTACTTACGTATTGACAACACAAACACAAAGAATCCATCCATATGCTAGCCAAAATTATTTCTTAATACTGAATACTTGTATAACAATGTGGCATCAGTGCGCTCTATAACTTAAATAGTGTTTGATGAAATGCACCATGTTTTTATTTTGTATGAAGTATGTATGTATATGTCGTTAGCATAGAACATTTCTTTTATTTTATGTTTACACAGCCAGCAGAAAATAAAGTACGTTTCTGAAATACGTGACGGTCGAATAGAAATTTGTGTCTAATTAAATCATCGAAAGAGACATTCCAACAACCCGTAGGGAAAAAGGATTCGGCAAATCATATTACAGTGTATCGAACGCATAGTAAACGAACCTTTTCTAATAAAATAGGCGTTCTTGTGCATAGGACGTCGCCTTTTATTTTTCTGATTAACGTCCCGTTGAGCAAACTGAAAAATACGAGTATATAAAAGAGACGAAGAAATGTTTGTTTCATTAGATGCGCGTAGTCTTTTTCTTCTACGTTGTTGAAGTTCTGGTACTAGAAGTTTCGGTAAGTGCAAGAATATTTGAATTGCTTATTTCAGAAACAACCTATGTAGGTCACATTTTCGCCATATTGAGTTTATCACACCGACATGTATTTTTTGGAGGTAACACACGTTTAAATAAAAAAGAACCTTAAGTCCCGTAAACATCCTTAGTTATATGACGAATTAAAATATTCGTTTATTCCTGAAACCAGCTTAGTCTTGGACTAAATCTGCACTAAACTGTTAGTGGTCATGTTGCACTTTTAATTTAACCTTTATATTTCCAACCTTTTAATATATGAGGTGTGTAAATTAAGTAATGACTTAAAAGTTTTTTTTTAATTTTTTTGTTCGAATAAAATTACAATTCAGTATTGTCGCTTTCAAAATAACTTCCTTTGGAAGCCAAACAACACTGGAGACGGTTCTTCCATTCCTGATAGCAGTGCTAGAACTCATATACTGGAATAGCCTTCAGCTGGTCGGTTACAGCCGTTTGTATGCTTTCGATGGTCCTAAAATAACGTCCCTTGAGGTGATTTTTCAATCTCGGGAAGAGAAAAAAGTCATAAGAACTCAAGTCAGGTGAATAAGGAAGCTGATGAGCCACATGAATGTTTTTACTTGCTAAAAACTTTTTTTATTGAAATGGCTGTGTTACAAGGCGCATTGTCGTGATACAACATCCAGTTGTTTCTTTTTCGAAGTTTTTGAAGAGCCTTTCTGTAAAAGTGTTGATTTAGTGTTTGGCCTGGAGGCACAAACTCTTTGTGGACAACTCCTGGCTATCAAAAAAGCAAATCAGCATGTATTCGATTTTCGACTTGCTCATTCTTGCTTTTCTGGGTCTTGGAGAGCTTGAAGTGTGCCATTCCATGCGTTGGCGCTTGGTTTCCGGGTCGTACTCAAACATCCAAGTCTCATCACCAGTAATGACACGTTCCGCCTAGGGATGTTCACGTAAAAAGAATATCGATATTTTTTTCGATATGATATATCGCAATGTTGTATCGATACTTTGCGATATATCGATCTAATATATCGATATTCTCGATATATCGTATGTAATTTGTATTTAACTAGTCTATAATAAAAAATAAAAGGTAGGGGAACAGTTTAATATGAGTAAACAAGTAAAAACAATCGATATTTTCAAAATATCATATGTAATTTGTATTTAATTAGTCTATAACAAAAAATAAAAGGAAGAGGAATACCTAGTTTAATATGAATAAATAAGTAAAGTCTTCCTTTTGATCTATTTTTATCAGATTTTTAATGTTATTTACGGCTTTTCAAAATGAAGTTTCTTGAATATTGGGTACAATATTGTAGCAATAACTAATGACGAAACCTGTTCAATGGCGCCCATTCGTTTGTTAATATTGAAAAGAGTGCGTTTATGTAACTCCTTGAGTAAAGGTTCTTCAATTATAAGGTTTTGCAGTTTTGACACCATGCAATGCACTAATGGAATAACCTTGCTGCTAGAGCAATATTTGTCACCGGATATTTCCTTGATCGCTGCTTCCAGAGGACGTAAAATAGTATGCTTTTAAATTTGTACGATATTTCATATATCGAATGAAATATATCGATAGTACATATCGATATCAGTGATTCGATAATATCGGGTTGATTCGATATATCGAATGTTAATATCGATATTTTATGGAGTATCGATTTATATCGAGCACTCCTAGTTCCGCCCTTCCAAGTCCTGTCTCCGCAGTGTTGCCAGATCGAGCGCTACGTTGCCAGACTCATTATTTAATTTACACACCTCGTATATAATAATAATACTATACTACAAGGAATTTTCCAGTTCAAATGTCAATTCAAAATGCATACAAGGACCCCACTGACAATACTACAGTCCAAAAAAGAAAATTTGAAAAATCTGCTTAAATGGGTGGAGGAACCATTCAAATCCTTTTACGAAAATATAATAGAAGCATGTCTGAATATAATGATTTTAAAAATTTATATTGTCAAGTTTATATAAACTTCGAAATACAAAAAAAAGCGACAAGCGTTGTAATTTTGAGACATTCATAGTTGCATTTCTAAGATCTTTTTTATCCGTTTTAAGCTCGTCGATTTAAATACGACGGTGCCGTGTACACTCCCCATAAACAGCGAAAGGGACAAAAAAAACACGATAAAGATCAAATCTCGACAATAACAAATCGTTACCGACAAACGAGACGTTCTAAAAATAGCCGCTCACAATGAAGAGGAACGTCATACACTTCAGGCTTTAAGACCTGCCCACGTAATTGAAATAGGTTTGCGGAAACAAGCGTAAATATGCGATCGACATACATATCCGGGTTATGTACCTACCCGTCCTTGTCCCGACCGATTTGCCCGTCAGTCAGAGTGTAAAAAAAATCACGCTCCGGTACACGGAAATATGTACGTCGTGAATGAAGGAATCGCGAACAGCTCGGTAGCTTGCACGAAATTTCGGCGGAATTTTTGGAAGGACCGCTCTCTCGCGGCCCACTTACATTTACAAAAAAACATGAATTTATATACAGTGAGTCACAAACTTATTCGTACTCCTCCAAAGATTAAAGTTAATGTGAAAAATACGAATGATAGAAAATAAGAACTAAGATTTGTTTGGTAAATGTGTTAAATCTTAAGCAATGAATCATACAAGTTTGGAAGTTACTGAACAAATATTAGAGAAATAAAACATATTTTATTGAAAGTACAAAAACTCGTTTTGCGATTCAGTATTTTTTTGTTCGCTACACAAAACGTCTGCCATCAAAACCGAAAACCTTAATTGTAATCTCCGAACCTCAAATGAAAATTTGAAACCAACTTTTGGTTTTTGAAAATTTGAATTTTAAAACCAACTGTCAACCACGGTGGCGGTTCGTTAATGACTTGGGCTTTTATTGCAAGGGGTGGTGTCGGAAACCTGTTTCCATTGATGAATTGATGGACAAGATGGTACTGTAAACATTCTACATAAAAACCTCGCACCATGTGCCGCAAAATTAAAAATACAAGGAAACTATTATTTTCAACCTGACATATTCGAAACATCGAGCCAGTTATTGAACAATGGCTGTTGTATAACAGTTCACAGCAGCTCCGTATGACACTTCAAAGGTCTCACGTTAACCTAATTGACCATATTGTGGTCTGAAATGGAATCACGGCCACTCAAATTTTATGTTTCAAGTAAACACATGGTATCGGACAAAATCTTGGAGATTTGGATTAATACATCTCCTGTCATCAGTCAAAACTTAGTATTAAGAATGCCAACCCATTTAAATGTCATAATTGCTGCATTCTTTACATTTTACGTCCCACACACAGGGAACCCCATGACATATTTCGATGAACTCCTCCCTAGGTTTGCCAGATAATAAAATTAGAGATGACCTGTAACATATTAAAAAGAATACATTTCTAATTTTCAAATGTGGTGCTAATAAATTTAAAAAAAAGAAAACTTTGTTTTACTATTTTTTATCCCTTCAAACAAATCTGTTCTTCACAATAATCAATATTTGCGGTACAGAGCGATGGCTGAAAAAAATATTTTTGAGTAGAAAAATTAGTCCTAAATTTGTCCGAGAAATTCGGAAGCAATCGGTCTTTTTTAATTTGTCTTCGGACGCTAAGGCAATATATTCAAATTCGAGACACCTGGCATCCTTGCTCCTCCCTGTTTGTTGAAGACTTTTTGTTGTCAGTGAATTCCGTAAGCTATCTACAAATAGATCCAACAAATCCATTAGAAAACTCCTGTACTATGTTCGTGATGATGATAGGATAAAAAATAAAGTAGACTTATGCAATATCAGATATTGAAAAAATTATTTTGGGTACTTTTCGTGGTAGAGAGCAGGTGGTATGATGTATGATGTACATATTCACTTTCGAACGCAAGTCAATCAAGCAGGAGGTTTATCGACGGGCGCTTCAAACCTCAAAAGTCCCTTCAAACCTTCTGCTACGTCTCAAACCCCGTCCACGCCAAGGTTTTGATCATGCCAAGGTCTTCAAACCATCTACAAACATGTTTGAAAGCGAAAACCGCTTCAGTTGACGTTATCTGTCCATCTATCTACAAAATTTCCCTAAGTTAAGGAATTTTTAGGAGATTAGACAACATCGCACTGGAAGGTGCCGGGGATTTTTTTGTGGTCGAAAGTGGTTATAAATTTAACAGGCAAAATTATTTGTCATTGAAAGATAATACAAACCAACGCTAAAAGTAAATTATCGACTAACGTTGGTCAGTAAATATCAGGCTATCGTTACGTCTTTGATTTTCCTTGTAACTCGTAGTCTCTGTATAATTGATATAAAAATTGTCTGGCTATCCATCAGCGACGCAAATGTTGTTTTATAAGTTACGATAACTCGAGGGTGCATTTGAAAATTTTAATGATTCTTCATATAATAATATCAAAATTTAAGCCTTAGTTTTTATTAATTTATAGGTACCGAGTTAATTTATATTTTGTTTTGTTTTGTTATACACATAAAACTAGGCATCGCCTACTTTTATATTTTGTAATTTCATGGAATTTAATTAAATATTAATTTTGTATTACAGCAGAGGCCTACGCAATGATCAAAGTGCATTTCATTTGTTTCAATAAACTTAATATACACTTCGATAAACTTAAATTACCATTTGGTTTTAATGAACTTTTTGACAAATTTCTAACTAGCTTATTCCATCTGACGATAAAACCGGTAACTCTTATATAGTATATCTTTGTTAAAATAATGAATTCCGTAATACAAAGGATTGAATGTATATATTTTAATCAAAAAGTAGAATTTGCATCCTATAAATTCCTTTTTGCATGATGTTCCAATTTGTTTTATAAACAAATTTACAGCAATTTAAGACTTCGCGTTTTTTCTAGGTAAAAGCAAATGCTATTTTGACGCGGTGTGTAATTGTATGTCAACATTCTATAAGCACTTATTCAAAGAATATTCTATGGTTACTCGATATAGGTATACACTATAGATATACGAGGTGTGGCTATTAAATAACCGAACTGCTGTCATAACACTTTTTATTCGTTACCAATTACAGTAGCAACTTTTTCGCCTTCAATGTACTCTCCTTGGCGATCTCTACACCGCGCCATACGACTTTTCCATCGTTGAAAGCAGTGCTGGAAGTCCGCTTCTGTCAGCTGGTTCTGAACCTCCGGCGGTTTTGCTTTAACCGCTTCCACAATTTCGAATCTTGTCCCCTTCAGTGTCACCGTGTCTAATAAGCCTGGATCAGTGTCAATGTTGTTTAGAATGTCAGCGCAAATGTTCATTCTTGATTCCTTTTGCTCAGGAGTGAGGAGTTTTGGCACCATTTTGGCACAAACTTTGCGCGTGTTGAACGATTCATGCAAAATCTGGCGAACACATTCTTTGTCGATTCCTGCTATTTCAGCAAGCCCTCTAATGCTTAGACGACGATCCTCGCGGATTAATTTACCAATTTTTTCAATGTTTTCGTCCGTTTTTGACGTTGAGGGCCGTCCGGGGCGCAGATCGTCTTCGGTCGTTTCATGTCCTCTTTAAACCGTTTAAATCATTCAAAAACTTGTGTGCGGTATAAACACTCATTCCTGTACACTTCTTTTAACATTGCATAAGCTTGTGTAAAAGAGTTCCCCGGTTTAATAAGAAACTTGGGATTAACTCTTTACTCCATCTGAACACTTAACATTTTTTGACGCGTCACTGGTGCGTAGACCAATTCAAACGACTGCTACAGTCAAACTGAGCGATCCACTGGCTTTTCCAGTGAGCTCAGGGTGGAAAAAGTATCACCAGACACAGTTTTGTTCAAACTTGTCGCGACACTCTCGCAGCGTGCTGGTAGCAGCATCAATTTGGTTATTTAATAGCCACACCTCGTACACTCTTTTATAAAAACAACAGTATGACACTATTTATATATCCCTTATTTTTAGTATACATTAGATAAACATTTATTTGATAAATCGAGTAGGATACAATATGTATGTAAATGTGTGCCTATATAAGGCATCTACATTTACAAATACGGAGCAAATCGAAAATGTTCCTGTCAAACTAAGAATCCGGAACCGAATGCTGTTATCCAACCGGAACCGGAACCCAAACAACAACACAATACACTCGACGGGAACAAATAGACGTACATATTTAGAGAATTATTATATCCGTTATTCTTACATAAATATCTAAGCACGATGGTCAATGTCCTTCCTTCACTTCTCAGTGCACAACCTCGAATTTCCTCTTGGTTTGTACACACACTTACAGGGTGATCTCATAGCAAGAAGTAAATCCACATTAATCATTAATTAAAATAATAAAATCCACATTAATTATTACCCCTTGTTTGATACCTTCATTTACGATCACTACCTTTTTGAAAAACAAATGTTTCGTTAACGTATTTTTACAATAAGAAATCAGCGCCTGATAAATAGTCAGCAGGATTTGTTTTTTAATGTATGTTATGTTTGCAATAGATAGTGTAAGTGTCGTGAATTTGTCTTTTAAATTGTATTTTTTTAATTAAACTACACAGGTACTTCAAAGGTACAAATCAATAAGAATGCGGAAACTATGCGTGAGACATAACATATAGTTACAAAAATATAGTATAAAATATAGTATAGTTCCAAAAAATGTAAGACCAAAAACATTAGAAGTTGATTTAGTCCAAATTGACGCACACAAAAATACTTCGGAATATTCGCTATATTTATACGTTCAACGTATATTGACTCTAGATTATCTGATCTTTAAACAAAGCCACTCTCGTTCTAAACTGAGAGAAAGAACAGTGAAGGTCAAGTTTTTAAAGATGATATTTGAGGGCATGACACATCAATAATACGACAAATCGCAGACGATAGTCTGTAACATTCGTTTATACTTTTATTTTTTTCTTTGAAGGCTGCTATTTTTTCTAACACTGCTTATCTGCAATAGTATCTAACGTAACCAAAAAAAAAAAAAAAAAACTTTATAATTTGAATGCTCATCGATCTTTTCATAGAAACTTTTTATGGCTTTTCCTATCTACATATTTACTCAATCAAAATGACAGGCACACTCTAAATAAGCTATTAGCAGATAATGATCACTTTTTTTAACCAAATAGTAATTTAGAATATTATAATATACAAAACGTCTCTTTGTTTCAATATAGAGTCAAGGAGCTTTGTCGTACGTGCTTTATCATGAAGTCAGGCACAGCTGAACTGTATAGTCAACCTGTGACCAATGCTAATTTCAGATTCATGGAAAAATCATTCATTAGTAGCTACAGTTTCTAAAAATTTGAATTTGATATTTGAAAGGTTAAATCTTCAGTAAGTTTTAGTAATATTGACTTGAAATTTAGAACTCTTAACTGTTTGACTCCCTAAATAAAATATACCAGGGAATACCAAAAACAGCAAATTGTTGAAAAGTATACGGGTTGTCAAAAGATTGGCTATTTTTTCTTAGTTTTGGTTCATGTCTGTTATATGAGCATCAAGATTCGTACAAATGTACATAAGAAGTGTAAGAAATGGCATATAGGACTTCTCTGTGCTTTCGCGGACTTTTCATCGATACTCTTACGAAAGTCCGATTGATATTCCGAGAACACACCGCGCTAAACCTCGGACCAAAGTAAAAGTAAAAAGCGGGCGTCGTCTCTCTGTAAAGTACCTACTCTAGCGGATAGCCGCGAATTTTTTTCAGGCCTCACACACGATTGGTGCCTGGATCTGGACCTTTTTTGCTTCGATTTCTCCTTAAGAGACTGACGAGGCGCCTGTGATATTAGTTGAGTTGCACGTGGATTTGTGTTAACACGGGATTTTTTTCTTCTTCGGGACTTAACGATCTCGCTTCTATGAGTCATAACATATGAAGAAAATCCCAAATTTTCTAACCGGTTCTCAAACAACACGTGCAACGGATTTATCTTATGACTACTTGCTGTAATTTCGTCTTGCTTCAATTTTTTTCGCGGTTCTAGGAATGATGTGCCCAATGAGGAGTATCTTGGTAGTGTTTTTCACGTTGGCTACTTTGAGCTTTCTGGTCGAAGCCAACCCCATTGGTAAGTACCCACAAGCTGTGTTCTGCATGAAACAAATGCGATATTGTGTCTCTACCAAGTGCAATGTTTTTTATTTAGTACAAATTAGTTTCTTCTATTTAATAAATTAATTTTATTTAATAATAATTCTTCAAAGTAAAGACCAGTAATCGAAATACTGTGTAATGCAAGAAATTGTACAGTGTAAATTTACCTGTGGTATCAAATTGCATAAGTGGATATCCATCTTTAGATATCTATCAAAATAGTTTGTGGCGTTGACATATACATTCGTTGATTTTATTTAAATTCTTTGCTTTGAATTGATGTAATTGAACACAAGGTAAATTTAACAACATCAATTTGTTACAAAATAGAATCACAAACCATTTCTCTTATTTTAAAATGAAATTCCCCAGCAGGGCAGCGAATGTTAAGTGACCTCATGTGCATATCATATAACAAGAAGAGATGAAGAAACACTATAGGGTCAATTGTTAATCAGTCACAGAGTCACTTAAACCATTCGTCCTTAGATTTTTTTTGGTTGATTTATGTTTTACGATTCCACATAAACAATGAAGGAGTATATTCGTCCTGGGATTGATTTGTGTAGGAATTACTCGGTTCTGTTCTTTAAATAAGTATTTTTGTGTTCTATCTGTCGCATTCACAATTTTCTTCCTGTTTGACCAATATGGGTACTCATACCACCGATATAGTAAAGATTTCTAAGGCGTAACCTCTATCTCTATGGGTTTTGTCTACAATTTATATTGTCTATTCTACAAATTCTATTCTTACTGTATTTCAAAACATTTATAATATAGAGAAATATAAGTTTCTCTATTATACACTAGGCACAGAAATTAAGGGATATAAAAAAAGTCCCAAACTTTTAGGTGATTTTCAAGGAGCTGTAATTTGGTGAAAAAGGGTCGTAGGGAAAAGAAAAAAAGGAAATTGAAGCTCCAAGTTTCTAGTTTTTGGATCTTGAAAAGTTTAAAATTTGTTTGCGTCAGCAGTTTTTGAATAACCATAAGAAAACTATCGAAAAAAATTTTCGAAATCGAAATTCTTTGCTTGTCTTTTAAAAGGTCCACGGACCTCAATAATTTTTTTCGATATGTTCATCATAAAGGTCTTTCAGATAATTTAATTCTCTTTAATTTGACCTGTTTTTGAGCCCTGTACAATGATTTTTCGCTGAGTTATCGCCGTTCAAAGCAAAAATGTGATTGTTGACTTTGTTAATCAATTACTTGGGAAATAATGAACGTACAGAAAATTCAAGTAGGGTTTTGAAAACTGCAAAGTATCCTCTATAAGTATTAGTGATTGACTTTTTCTAAAAAAAAAATTTTTCGACACGAAATTGTTGATTGAAAGAGGTAAAAATTGCATAATTAAGGAAATTTGCATAACTTGGCATAACTTTGCAAATAATGGATATACTAAGGATATCGACCGCAACTTTTCAACCTTCATGTACCCCAAAGAAACCCTGATAGTTGCAAAGCGCTGCGGTTTTTCTTTCACAGTGCTCGGAATGATTGACATCTTTCACATTGTCATTTGTGATAAAAATCAATAAAAGGGTCGATTTTTCACTTTCTTGTTCTTTCACGTTTTTTTCATCCGAAAACTAGAAACTTGGAGCTTCAATTTCCTTTTTTCTTCTTTGCCCTACGACCATTTTTCCCAAATTTTATTTGAAAATCACCTATTTGGGATTTTTGTATGTCCCTTAATTTCTGCGCCTAGTGTATTATAAAAGTAAGTTAAAACGGTAAGAGAAAAACCTACCATAATTTAATAAATTTAATTGAATCACAAAATGCATACAAATAACTAAAGAATTACATCAAAGATTTTATCATTATCTATTTCTGGTCGAAATATAAATAATATATTTATGTTTTTGGAATGTACTTATTGTTTCGTACTTCGACCTAGCACCTGACCCTGGCCGAGACAATTTAAACATACATTCAACCGCATAATGTCTTGATATTCACTAAAAAGTTTTTACTAATCATTACGTTTTCATCTTCCGCTTTACTTATTGGGTGTTATATCTTCGTTACTAACGATATCATGTTTAGGTGTATGTTTTAACGATGTCATGTTTAGGTGTATGCATCAGGAATTGTGCCCAGTGCAAGAAAATGTTCGGCCCCTATTTCGAGGGGCAACTCTGCGCAGATGCCTGCGTGAAATTCAAGGGCAAAATCATTCCAGACTGCGAAGACATCGCCTCCATAGCCCCGTTCCTGAGCAAGTTCGATTGAGTAGCCATGTAACAGCTCCAAACGCCTACGATTACACAATGTGCCGAATGAAGATTATTTATTCACCTGTCGGTGTTTCGTGGCTTCAAATCAACGATACGTACAGTATCCTCGTTTTTAAACGTCACCAAGCTTCCTAGAATGTTAAATTTAGAAGCATCATTCCAAGATATTTAATGTTTTACTCAGACGTTTGATCAATTTAAGGTTGACAAGCATGCAGTTTGTCAAATTTTGCCAATATAAGCAATATTACCTCGACTATATTGGAGTCATATGCTATGACTTATACGCCATATGTATTACAAATGCTACAAACTTGGCACCATAGCTGATGAAAATATTTCTTAGAAATAAATGGTGGCATAGGTGGCATATACAGACTGTGTCCGTTGGTATTAACAGATAATAAAATGGTGAGTGAATGGGGTTAAGCTCTTATTTTATAGTGGCTTTTGTAACTTAAAGTCGGCCACGGTAGCTGAATATCCTTGGAGAACACTACCCCTATTCACTAAGACTTTAACCATACCTACTTACTATTTTACTATTTGCCAACATCAACGGATGCAGTTTGTATAAAAGTTGTTTTCAGTTTATATGAGGATTTTTTTAATAGCACGCTCTTGCTAGATATCTTTGAGAAGCTAGGAGGCTGACTTTCAAGCTTTATTTTTCGCGTATGCATCCAACATTCCGTTAATATGTACTCAAGTTACAGAAGCTCTTTAAACTAAGAATAACATATTATAACAAAGAATACATACACATTAATTTACATATTCGAGTCGAATTGACAATTAAGGTATTCGAACTGAACATTAGAATCTAGAAAATGTAGCCCGTTGGCCTAGTGCAAGATATGCCAGTGGCATATACTTTTATACTTAACAAAGAACATATTTTGCACTGAGTTATCAAATTAGCAAAATATCACCACAGTTATTTATCGCATTTTTATCTAGGTATTAGTCATCGCAAGTTCCTATTTGTACATTATTATTGTTTATAATTAAGTCTTACCTAAAGGAGAAAAACAATGATTGTTTTTCTGGCGTAATGGATTGTAGGTCTTATTTGTAACAATTTTTTTATTCTAATTTTTGCCTATGATGTTAGCGATAGTTCAATGTAATTTTTTATACTTTATATTTATGTATACTTGTACCGATTTATGTAAAAATAAATGTGTTTACGAAGAGTGTTGTCTTTCTTCAGATAAAGCAATAATATTGTTGACAAAAGCAAAATATGTTAAAAATACTTTAAGGTGTAGGTAAAGTTTGATATTTTACTTAACTATTTTCAGAAACAAATGAGTATCCCGGAGATCGTGTAACGTTTTTTCTCTTCATACAAAGTTGCGTAAAACATTTTTTAAAATCTATGCGCGTACTTTGTACATACAGGGTGTTCCACCTAAGGCGGTTTCTGCCGTAACTCCATTATTGTAAAATAATTTTTTTTTTCAAATAATAGTTGCCCAAAATTATGTGATGCATATTTGTTAAATATTTCTAATCATACAGGTGCTCCATTTCATGTAACCACAACACAATTTCGTTATTTTAAATGTAACACCAGGTATATTTGTACATTTTTGGATACCCCACTAAATTTTAGATCGACTTTATTAACCTTACATGGTACCTAAAACCCACTGTTTTGGAGATGTTTTGGAACTGTTTTTGAAAAATATCACGATGACAACGTTCTAAATATTTTCAAAAAGCTAAAACCAAAAAACCAAACGAAAAAAAATCATTCTAAAACAGTGCACATTCATTCAAAAAATATGCACCACATCATTTTGGGTGAGTTTCATTTGAGAGATGTTTTTCTTAAATTTACCACAACGGTGTTATGGAGGAAACCATCTTAAGTGGGACACCCTGTATGTATAAGTGATTTATAATACTTATTCCAGTCCTTATTACAGAATATTGTATTAATTTGAAGTCTATGTAATAATCAGATAATGACTACAATTACACAGTTAGTATACATCAAAATATTACTTGCACTTATACAACGACTTGCACAAAAAAATAACGTAAATATTTCGGTTGAATCCTAACTAGGTTTCTAGTTCACTGAGACAATAAATAAGCGCATAACTATTACACTGTCATCCACAAGAAACTAGACCATCACCATTCGTAATAAGTATTTTATGAATCAGTTATTTTCACTTTCTATACGCTGCAACTTGCTGGAATTTTTTTAATTCTAAAGAGAAATTAACTGTGAATTATGGAATCATCAGACAGTATCATGGAAGTGAGATTATAAACATCTGCTTTAGAACCATATCCATACAGTGTTGGTCAGTAGCTAACTACATGAGTAGTTAACTACAATGACAGCTACTCGATTAAAAGTAACGTAGCTACAACTTTCAACCTTACTGCTTGTAGTAATTAGGTCGAAATAGTAATTGGCAACTGCAAACTACATCTTGAGTAGTTGAAAACAACAAGTACAACTGCTAGCTGTACCTGCTTACTGCAACTACTTTAATGGAAGCTACAGTAGCTGTAGTTTGAAATAACAGCTACAGCTAGTAGTTGTGAAAAATGTAGTTGCGGCGAACAGCTACAGCTAGTAGCTGTAGCTGTAGCTATAAGCAAACAGCTACAACTACTCATGATTTACTTACTCGAATCACCGAAAAATAGGGAAACCATATGTATTAACAAACAAACTAAAGGGTATTTCATTAAGCGCTTCCTATTTTTAAATTTGAATAAAACAAAGTGTGTGTGAGATATAATCGAAATTTTGTATTCGTTTGAAAGGCATATCGATGCCATTATGTATGGAATATAACATCGTGTAAATGTCCGCCGCGGCTTCGCTGGGTGGCGCGCATCCAAAATGTCCAATTTTCCATGACTCTGGCGCATAAATCAGGCTGAATTTGACCGATGGCATGGGTTATGTTGGCTTTAAGGGCCGCTGTGGTTTATGGCTTATTCTCATAGACCTGCGACTTAAGAAAACCCCACAAGAAAAAGTCTAACGGGGTCAAATCGCACGATCTCGGTGGCCAGTTCACATCACCTCCACGTGAGATGACCATGCCCTCAAATCGCTCGTGCAGAATGTCCAATGTGGCATGAGCTGTGTGGCACGTAGCGCCGTCCTGTTGAAACCACATGTCATTGGTGTCCATATCATCCAATTTAGGTCAAAAGAAGTTGGTAATCATCGACCTATAGCGCTCGCCGTTGACGGTGACAGCCTGGCCAATGTCGTTCTGAAAGAAATATGGACCGATGACGCCGCCAGTCCAAAATCCACACCAAACAGTGACTTTTTCGGGATGCATTGGACGCTCTTGGATCTCATGTGGATTGGTATCGTCCCAAATTCGACAATTTTGTTTGTTGACGTACCCATTCATCCAGAAATGGGCCTCATCGCTGAAGATGATTTTTCGATGAAAATTAGGGTCAGTTTCCAACTGCTCCAGAGCCCATTCAGCGAACACGCGTCGTTGTCTTGGTCGTTTAAGTCCAGGAGGCAGTAAATTTTTTTGGCACTTATTTTCCCAGTCGGTGATTATGAAATACCTTGTACGGATGGTGTCACAAAACGACAATTTGTGAGTCTGGTTAAAATTTTCGGATGGGTTCACTAGATATCCACTTATTTTCCCAGTCATAAATATTTAACATTAATTAAAGTGAATCATTTTATTAATGGAAATAATAGTCTGGCACATCCCAAGTGAAGGAAAGTCAGTCTGGCTGCAAATTTGCGGATGCAAAAATTTGATCGATTTTTGAAATTCGTAACTCTTATTTTCCCATGCTTGAAATTTAACGTATCATTTGATACTTTCATAAACTATAATCAAAAGTAAGTCTGGCTGATTTACGAAATTGGCAAATAAGTCTGGCGGCATCTTGAAAATCGGTAAAATTACAAAATTTTTTGCTCTTATTTTCCCGGATTTGAAAATTTGTCACATGATAAATAATACTATAATTTCATAGAAAATACACGTCTGGCTTTTATTTACAATCACGAAAGCTTCGCCAGATTCACAACTCAGATAGTTCAATGAGGAGAGGAAGCGGCAGGTTTGTATTGTCACGACGCTGGAATGCGATTTGACCTGGGAACAGCTGCCTAGGCCCATAGTATTTTAAATTTTGTACAATTTTATTTTTTTTATGATTTCATAAATAAATATTTTTCAATCTGCTCAATAACAATTCTGTACTCTAGAAGTGATATTTCTCGTGTTTTAGCGAAATGTCTACCCGCTCATTCACTATATCTCAGAAACTAAACGAAATACACAAAAATGTCATGAGATCGATTTTGTAGAGAATTAATTGTCCTGCAGAAAACAACTATACAACTTTGTCGTATCTCTCATAGTTATTCGCGGATAAAGTTTTTTTGATGACGGACGGACGGACCGACATTTCGCTAAAACCATGTTTTTGAAATCCTGAGGTCATAAAACGTCGAGAAATGCTATTTTGAGCAATAGTAAAATTTAGCCCTAAACCAATACTTTTCTTATCATAAATTATGAAAAGTAAAAACATATAGAGATGACAACAATCACCTGTATAATTGAACATGCCGAATTTAGCGCGCCGGACAAGCGTTGGACGAGTCTGGCAAGGCTTTCGGGGTGTTCCACATTAGCCAGACTATATTTGCAGCTGTAATTATAATATAAACCATCATCTGACAAATTTTTAGGACTGCGAAAATAAGGGATTTTTTTTTATAATTTTTTACCTGCCAGACATACTACCCATACTCACAGATTACACACTGGAAAAAAAAGTGCAGCATATTTGTACTTTCTAACGCATTTTCCGCCTCAACCCATCGGAAACCCCCCCCCCTACATATATATGAATTTTGCTTAGAATAACAAACCGAATAATTGTATCGGTGTTTGCTGACTGGGAAAATAAGTACCGAAAATTGTCACTGCCTCCTGGACTATTACCTTCAGCTCCTGGGTCAGTTGAATTTTGTACGGGTGCAGGCCCAAGTCACGACGCAAAATTCGCCAAGTTGTGGTCTGCGAAAGGCCGTTCTTGTGAGCGACGCGAAATCGACTGCCTCGGATTCTCCTGCACACTCTCACGGACAGCGGCGATGTTTTCGGCAGATCTTGCGTTTCGTTGTCGTACGGGTGTTGGTTGATTGTTTACTGAACCAGTGGACTCAAATTTATCCACCACACTACGAACAGTCCTCCGGTAGAATCCGGTAGGACGATTATGGCGACCGTAAAATGGGCGAAGCGCGCGGAACGTTGCCCGAACAGAACACCCATTTTGATAAAACAATTTTATCATTTGCACGTGTTGTTGAACGCTATATCCGTCCATGGTGATTTGGCAAAAGAGACTGAATAAATGACAGCCAACTCGACAGATGTAACTGTCAAAGTTCGGAAGTCCCTATTGGAAGACCTTTATATACATACATAGTTCTGTTAAGAGAGTTATCGAATTAGTTATGAGTGATTGGAGAGTTATCGAATTAGTGATTATTAGTGAATTACTTATGTAGTTTCTAATGTTTTGCAACATTTGAAAATATAATACTGAACATTCAAAAATTTGTTCGCGCAGATATCAGAAATATGATATAATCTGAAGGATATTTATTCAGTAATCACTATAAAATCATCCATGATATCTATTTCACTATCATATTAATGTGCTTGTATGTGATATTGATAGGTATGATTTGGCTACTTCGTGAGAGGTAGCCTTGTAATTGCTTTGCGCGTTGATTACAAACCATATCCGAACTATACTGCTCGTGGGTTCATATGTCAGATCATCTTCACATTGTGACGACGTCTTAAGTAGGTATCGCATGTTAAAAGCTTTTCCAGAAAAGTTTCTTTAACCAATAAAAATAACGAGATTGCTCCAATTTGTCACAAAATTAAAAACGTGTGAATAAAATCTGAAACCATCGTTATGACGAAATTCTAAAAATTCGTCGAAACAATTGTGTCTAATCTCTACAAGTTTTATTAAATTTAAACTACAGCTAGTCTTGTCTCTTATTTGACATGTTTCCAGTACGAAAGGAAAGTAGCTGTAGTTCTCTGCTTATAGCTACAGCTACGGCTATTAGCTGTAGCTGTTCGCCTCAACTACATTTTTCACAACTACTAGCTGTAGCTGTTATTTCAAGCTACAGCTACTGTAGCTTCCACAGAAGTAGCTGCGGCGAACAACTTCAAGCTACTTAATGTAGATGTAGTTACAACTACATCCCATCCATAGTAGCTGTAGTTTTGTAGCTGTAGTTGAAGCTACATTTTGCCCCACACTGTATCCATAGTATTCATAAACTTTTCTTAACCTTGTAATAGAAGGAAACACGATGTTATGTAAAATGTTGGCTAACCAATTTATTTTTGTTATTTCAAAGGTATTTGTTCGAATTTAGCTCGATCCTTTAAACTTGCTTAATTGTTTTAAGGTAGAAATTGTTTCATTACGATAACAAATAATATTGGTTTAATATTGGATTTAAGTTATTATTAGATTATCCATATTTTTGAATACGGAAGGAATATCTGCAATGCTTCTTCGAATCTCTAGTGCCTGCATTGTGTCACTAACGATGTTGTATGTAAGCTTTCAACAGTGGCGGGTGGTGCCACGGTGTGCAGGTTGCGCAACCTCCTAAAAGTCATCGAAAAAGCAACACACATTTCAGCCAGTTGTCGTTCAACCGCGGCGTAGAAAGTATCGCTTGTGTATGTGTGCTAGGTTCAATAGTAAAGCCATTCTATAGCCGATCTTTATCAGGCAAACCAATTTTGTGTGAACAAATAAGTATGGACAAAATACATATGTATAGTAGGAATTAAAAGCATGTAGTGTCGGCGCAACATATGCACAATGTTGTCCGATTTACGCTTTTTGGAAAAGTACACATTGTAGCTCGGCTAGTCACTGCGTACCGAAGAAACATTAAACTGCACAACGGAAAAGTGAATGAACAAAGTGAACTGCGCAATGGCGTGATACCATGTGTTCCTCTAATTCTGTATTATTTTGCGGGTAAATAATAATAATAATAATAATGGATTTTTATTGCCCAACAGATTACATAATCCAATCAAAGGACAACATTAATCAAAATAAATACAATAATTATCTACAATATCACAAATAAAGATTTGATATTATTATCTATATACAAATATGAAAATAAATGTACAATAATTCTCAATCTACTAACAAACAAAAAGGTGTAGGTATTGTATAGTTCAATTTACATAAATGAAATTATTATATTAAAAAAGATGATTATATTCCATGGCAAGGTTACGTAATTGTTGCATATTTGTATAATGTATATCACAAAACAGACTAATTTTATTTAAATTATTACTCACTGTATATAAAGGTGAACGTAACAGTATGATAGTTCTAGCTATCGGTAACATAAACATTTCGATATTTCTAGATGAAGTTCTTGGTATACGAAAATTTAAACCACTAAGTAAATTAGGACAGTCTATTTCATTGCATATCCTTCCCTCTTTCCCTCCCCCCCCCCCCCCCCCCTCTTCCCTCTTTTCCCCCCTCCCTCCCTCCCCCTCCCCCCCCCCCCCCCCTTTTTTTTGCTTTAATTTCTTTTTTTTTTTTCCCCCAATTTTTTTTTTTTTTTTTTTCCTTTTTTTCCCCCCCCCCCCCCCCCCTTTCCCCCCCTTTTTTTTTTTTTCCCCCCCCCCCCCCCCAACACACCCCCTTCCCCCCCCCCCCTTTTTACCCCCCCCCCACCAATCCCCCCCCCCCCCTCTCCCCCCTCCCCCCCCCTTTTTCCCCTTAATACCCCCTTTTTCCCCCCCCCCTCTCCCCCCCCCCCCCCCCCCCCCCCCCCCCCCACTACACATAAAAAAGGCCCCACGCCCCCCCCCCCCCCCCACACCCCCCCCCCCCCCCCCCCCCCCCCCCCCCCCCCCCCCCCCCCCCCCCCCCCTCTCCCCCCCCCCCCCCCCCCCCCCCCTTTTTTCCCCCCCCCCCCCCCCCCCCCCCCCCCCCCCCCCCCCCCCCCCCCCCCCCCCCCCCCCCCCCCTCCCCCCCCCCCCCCCCCCCCCTATTTCCCCCCCCCCTCCCCCCCCCCCCCCCCCCCCTTTTTTTTTTTTTCCCCCCCCCCCCCCCCCCACCCCCCCCCCTTCTCCCCCCCCCCCCCTCCTCCCCCCCCCCCCCCCCCCCCCCCCCCCCCCCCCCCCCCCCCCTTCCCCCCCCCCCCCCCCCCCTCTACTTTTTTTTTTCTCTCCCCCCCCCCCTCCCCCCCCCCCCCCTCTCCCCCCCCCCCCCCCCATATATCCCCCCCCCCCCCCCCCCTCCTCCCCTTCCTCTTTCTTTTTCCCCCCCCCCCCCCCCCCCCTTTCTTTACCCCCCCCCCCCCCCCCCCCCCCCCCCCCCCCCCCCCCCCCCCCCCCCCCCCCCCCCCCTCTTTTTCCTTTTTTTCACAAATTCTTTTTTTTTTTTCTCCCCCTCTCCCCCCCCCCCCCTTCTCCCCCCCTTCCCCCTCCCCCCCTCCCCTCCCCCCCCCCCCTTCTTCCCTTTCCCCCCCCCCCCCCCCCCCTCCTTTTCCCCCCCCCCCCCCCCCCTCCCCCCTCCCCCCCCCCTTTCTCCTCCCCCCCCCCCCCCCCCCCCCCCCCCCCCCCCTTCCCCCCCCCCCCCCCCCCCCCCCCCCCCCCCCCCCCCCCCCCCCCCCCCCCCCCCCCCCCCCCCCTCCCCCCCCCCCCCTTCCCCCCCCCCCCCCCCCTCCCCCCCCCCCTCCCCCCCCCTTTCCCCCCCCTTTTCCCCCCCCCCCCCCCTCCCCCCCCCCCCTCCCCCCCCCCTCCCCCCCCCCCCCCCTCCCCCCCCCCCCCCCCCCCCCCCCCCCCCCCCCCCCCCCCCCCCCCCCCCCCCCCCCCCCCCCCCCCCCCCCCCCCCCCCCCCCCCCCCCCCCCCCCCCCCCCCCCCCCCCCCCCCCCCCCCCCCCCCCCCCCCCCCCCCCCCCCCCCCCCCTTCCCCCCCCCCCCTTCCCTTCCCTTCCCCCCTCTCCCCCCCCCCCCCCCCCCTCCCCCTCCCCCCCCCCCCCCTCTCTCCCCCCCCCTCTTCCTCCCCCCCTCCCCCCCCCCCCCCCCCCCCCCCCCCCCCCCCCTCCCCCCCCCTCCCCCCCCCCCCCCCCCCCCCCCCCCCCCCCCCCCTTAGGTAAAATTAAGTTTTATTTTAAATCGCTTAAAAAGGGGGAAATATAATTAGAGGGTCCAAAAAAATCGATGTTTTTTTTTTACCTAAAAAGATAGTAAATGTATCGTAGAATATGCATGTTATGTTTTAAAATCAAATTCGAAGCCCTTCTATTTTTTTTTGGTCGTTCTTCGAACAGAGGGCGTAGTACGCATTTCGGTACTGTCGACCCAGGGGACCTTTTGTCTATTGTGTCCTCTTTTGAAATACCTTGAACGAATTTATATAGGCTCGCCAAGAGCTTCAGCAAAGTACAAATTAGTTTTATGAAGAATCTGAAGGCCTACTGTATGCCCCTGGCATCGCTGATTAAGGCGTAAATATTTAGCAATCATTTTCAGGTAGATACAATTTTAAACGCGTTTTTCTCGAAACAACATTTTATGAATTGGCGTAAGAGATAACTAAAAAAACTAATCGACCGATTGGGCTGAAATTTTTAAGATTTCTTGTTTATTATATTAGTTTCTAGTTAACCCTTTCATGGGTATATTTTTCCTTAACACTTATTATAAAAATAAGAGTGACTGAAAGGGTTTTTGGGGTCGCTGATTACGAATCCGGAGTCAGATTTTCAAAATTCAAAATGGTTGTTTCAATATACACATGCTTTAGGCTAGTTTTACATTTTTTTTAAGTATACATATATGTTTGAAAGTTTGTAAAGTACGATTTGAACACTACAATAACAAAAACCAATAAGAATCATTCCTTATGTTCCTCCCTCTCGACGTGACCCAGAACTAACGACGTAGACGTAGGGAAGAAATAGCTCCTTTTTTTTTTTTTTTTTTTATTTTTTTTTTGTATTTTTTGTTTTTAATTTTTTTTTGGCTTTTTTTTTTAATTTTTTTTTTATTATTTGGATTTTTAAATTTTGATAATTTTGCAATTATAAGATTTTTTTTTTTAAAACCCACGAAAAATTTTGAAAAAAAAATATGGCAAACCTATATATGGAGAATACGTAAAAAAAATTTCAGAGCTGTAGCCATATGCGTTACCGAGAAACATATTTTTCAGTGAAAAAACAGCATTTTTTCATAATAATTGTTCATAACAAGTATTTAAATAAATTAATTATTGCAATTTTACGCCAGAATTTCATAAATTAGGTACCTAAGAGTCTAAAAATTACTTTTGTACCTATAGATAAGGCAAAAGGTGTGAGAAATATAAAAAAAAAAACGAGTAAAAAATAGGTGGGACATATGTCCCACTGCCCCTGAAAGGGTTAAACTAAAAAAACATTTCAACCTTTTTTAAACAAAATCATAATTTTATTGCAAAATTAGTTTTAAAAAAAAGGGAGAAATTTCGATTTTTCGCTTTAAAGCTCTGCCAATTGTCGATTTTTTTTCTTCACTTTTTCTTAGTTTAACTACAAACTATAAGTGTTATTAACAAATGTTTTTTTCCTGGTTTGTTCAGATGAAAATTACGATCACTAGAACTTACGCCGTCAAAAATTAGCATTTTCTTTGACCGAACGTACAGCCGCCATTTTGTTAATAAATAAACGAAAACAATTTTTTGTACTCTTTAAGATTATATATGTAATTATATACATATATTTGTAATTGTATATATGTAATTCAAGCTTTGATTATACTACAATAACAAATTCTAGGCAAACAAATGTTGAAACTGCTTTTTTTTCATCGGTCTAATTGTATTTGAGGGGAACCCCTCAAGCGTAAAGTAACTACCAACCGCCGCTGGTATTTTCTTTCCGAAAGATTAATATATTTACAGTTGATGTACATATTTAAGGATATCTTCATTCGGCGCATTCTCATTTTGTAACAGTACAAAATATGGACACGAACTGAAATGAACAGTAGTTGTGGAATGCTTTTGCCACAAATTAAGATAAGTATGCAATTATTTTTAATTGCCAAAAAAGGGCGATGAGACGCAAAAGAGTATTTAAAGAAGACGGATGATTCGGGGTGCACCGAAAAGGGTTTGAGCATCCTCAAGAAGGCTTTCTGAGTCACCCCACGCGTCGAGACCTGCTTACAATCCCTCAGCGTGGTAAATTTTCAGGGAATGGGATGGAGGTGGAATTAAACTATTGACGTTCAATAGGCCGTCCTCAGTGGATCCAGTCAACGTCGAGAACCTTCAAGTGGAAGTTGGTGGCCTAGAGGGTAAAAAGGTAAAAGGGTAAAATCAAGTTGTGACACCCCACACAATTTATTTAGCAACATTAAGAGCAATGGAATCGCGTAACAAAGGTCCGACTATCCAAAATCCAGCGTAACTACAGAGAGACGACCCATAACGTAACTACAGACAGACTGGAGAAGACGTGAAGGGGTGAAACAGCGATAAAACGCTCAAGGCTTGTTGGGGAAATCTCAAAATGTGCCAAGATAGGGTTTTTATCCGCCAGTGCCCTTTTCAGTTCATCCTGTAGGTCTCTGAATTGCCTCCAGAATATTGTGAATTCAAACTTCGACATGGGGTTATTTTTGGGGTGTGGACGGTGAACCCTTTCAGCCACATCGTAGCGACTTCAGGACATTAACACTAACCTCATAGGCAATCTAAATTTAAAACCTCAAGTTTATATCCCCAATAGAACACAAATTATGCTAATGTCGTAGAAAGTGTTACGTAAATTTTGTCGAGCAGTTCACTTTTTCTAAATATTTTCTTTGAAGCGAAAGATTTGCGCGTTTCGCCAGGCGCTCTTTTTGTATTACCTTATTATTCTAAATTTACATTGTTTTCATCTTGTTTTTGCTAGCTAAGGTGGGTGGAATTGTTTACTCTTGTTTGTCAGAATAAGTCATCCCCCGTGCCGCCACTGGCCTAGGCACACGAGAAACTCGACCGCCCCGCAAGAATACGAAACCCTTTGCGCGAGTTTTTGCCCCTTAACAAACACCTCGTTTTCGCCAATTCATAATGATATGTTGTGCTGATGAATTGTGTCTATAAATAATGAAACCCCATCGGGTACTCGGTATAAAACGGGAGTGATGGGGATGGAGGTGGTTATTTCGTGTGGCGTCAGCGAAGCCGAAGCACAATGGTAAGAATTTTGCGTTAAGCATTGTTTCTCGGTATCCCTTTAGGTGAAGCATGCTGTAAACTATATCCCAGGCTAAATCGACCCGATCTGCTATGTTGGAAAAAATATTCGAGTCGCATAAAGCTTGTTGGCTTTTGATGTGTACGAAAAAAAACCACCCCAAGTAACCATCCTCATTCCCATATATACATACATATACAGGGTGAGTCAGAAAAAAATGGACGAACACTAAACTGGAGATATTATACACCAAAATATTATGATTGAGCTTAACATGCCTTATACATACCAAGGTCGCTGGTTTAAGAGATATAGCGTGTTCAAAGTTTAAATTGTATTCTGAAATTTCTCAATAATTACGAAAGTTGTGATAGCATAAATCTGAAAATTGGAGTGTTATGTTTTTTGGTGTGAGAATTACGAATTTTAAGCTTATTGATGTTGATGTTGTTCTAGAGGACGCTAGTTTCGCCGTATTATTTAGGTAAATTAAAACACATTTTTTTCATATATTGAACAACGCATAAAACAAGTCGAGTATCTAAAAGAACGCACAATTCCACAAAGAAAAGGTACTCTTGTTTAGGTCGTCTAAATCTGTCGTTTTTTTAGTTATTTGCATTTAACAGGTTCAATGTATTTTAGTAAATGTCTCCTCATCTGTAAATAAAATCGTATTAAGAATATCTGGGTTTTCGGTTTGCATATTTTGTAGAAACTGAGTAAATTCTAGGCGAACTGGTAAATAGCTGCTGAACCGGAGTATAATGATATGGATCGAGCATTTGTTTTTTCAAAATTCTACAAATAGACGATTAGCTTAGCCCTGTTGTCGCACTTAACCGACGATTACTCACACCTGGATTTTCCGAAACACGAATTAAAATTCCAACTTCATCCACTGTGTTAGTTTTCGAAGTACAATGATTACTTTTTGGGGGAAAAGATCCAATTTCGCCTAAGTGATTGTAAAGATTTCTGCAAAGTTTATGATTAGGTTGCCTTCTTTTTGGGTAATAATTGTAGATAACGGACATGAGGTGGCCTCATGTCCGTTAAAATTTGCCTAAGCAAAAATACAAATCATATAACGCATCTCACTGTTACAAAAATTATCGTCGTGGCATATTCTGATTACTAGCTAGTCCTCTGGCACAAATAATAATCTAATAATTTAATGATATGTAAATTTAGCAAGTTGACAAGCCTACTTAAAAAATATATAGCAATATCAGCGCATAAAAAAATCATCAAAATACATTGAACCTTTTAAATGCAAATAACTTAAAAACCGATAGATTTAGACGACCTAAACAAGAGTAGCTTTTCTCTGTAGAATTAAGCGTTCTTTTATATTCTCAACTTGTTTTACATATGACTCAAGAGATAAAACATATATTTCGATTTACCTAAATAATACGGTGAAACTAGCGCCCTCTAGGAGCAACGTCAAAATAATTCTCACACCAAAAAACATAAAACTACCAATTTTCAGATTTATACTATCAAAACTTTCTCAATTATTTGATTTGAAAACTTTCTCAAAATAAAATTTAAACTTTGAACACGCTGTATCTCTTAAACCAGCGACATTGGTATAAGGCATGTTGAGCTCAATCATAATATTTTGATGTCTAGTATCTCCAGTTTAGTGTTGGCCCATTCTTTCTCACTCACCCTGTATATTTTTGTAATCTGAAATCAGTTCATAAATAAATGAGAACCCTTTGAATTTGAGACATTTTTAAAACTTAATCAAGACAACCATGAACTGATGCTGAATTCTGAATTCTAATCTATTTTCTACTACTGCTTCTGCCAAAATGAAATTACAATGCAATGTTTTGGGTTGGTTGAAAGTGGTCTTTTTTAACAAACTGTAAATTCAGTCTTCTAGGAATCTTCGAAATGCGGAATGCAGCTGTACATAATGCGAATTCCATGAAGAGAAATGGATGTCAGATATCATATGGTTTCATATTCTCGCTTGTGATATTTTGAAAGTTGTAGATACTAAGTATATATATATTGTAATCAACTACAGCCTACGATCACATGGATATTACCTCTACCCTTCCCCAATTCGAGCGGAATCCACTTGACTAAAATAGACTTCGTTTTTTCAAACACAAAAACTGTTTTTATTAAATAGGAACTATAGTTTTAGCCAAAAAACGAATTCCATGTTTCCAGTTCACAAACGAAGTTCGAACTTTTTCCAATTCATAAACGCCAACAACATAATATTTAATTTCAAATTCACCATAGAGATGTCCAAAATATATTTTGAAATGAAATACATTTATTTTTACTCTTCCAGAACTGACTGTATCAAATTTATATTCTCTGTGGCGCCTCTCTGTTTCAGAAGTATTTTGTGGGGTTACTACTGACCACAGTTATCGTTGTCATCAAAGAAGACCTCTCGAATGCTTCATTAGCAGTGTGTATAACGTAAGTACCATATAAACGCTGTTTCACTCTTCAATTTCAACTCCATATGTATGTAGGTTTGTAATTAATATTGTGTCAAAACAAAGATCGGTAACGTCAATGATTAAAATTAATTTCATATACATACAACTATCAAGTTTTAAGCTTCGTCCAATTTGATTACAGTACTTTTAAGATATCTTTGTTATAGTTTAACCCTTTAACGCCCATGTCCACTGTCAAGAGACATAAACTTAGAGGCTCATATTACTGATAGAAAAAAATAAAGAAAAAACAACTAAAACCATGTATTCCTATGTTTTTGAGGTCGCTCTTTCGAATGGAATCGTTAAAATTTTCAAAAAAAATTGATGTAACCTTCAATTTTTAATAAAAACTCTTAAAAAAATGCGATTTTTTTAAGATTTTTTTTTTTAAATCGCAATATCAGCTATGTTATGGTCCTTCATACCACTCAAAAACAAATAGAAACGTGTACTCGAGACGTGTACTTGAAAGAAACGCAATAAAAACAATTTAATTATCTCATTTTTGCGGTCAGAATAACTAGATATGGCAAAATTCAAAGGGTAATATTTCTCGTTTTTTTACCAGTTGCGGGATCGTTAACGCAAGAGAAGAATTTTGAAAAATGATTAGTACTCCAGGGGTTTTTCAATTCAGGATGGTAGATATGAGATGGCGACCATTTTGAAGCAAATTTCGAAATCCTGAATTTTGAAATTCTGACATCGGGATCGTGATTAGCGACCCCGAAAACCCCTGGTTTACAAAGTTTGAGGCAAAATAACCGAAAAATTTGAAATTTGATTCGGGATGGTGGCCATATTGGGTCCGCCATCTTGAATTTTGAAATTCTAACATCAGGATCGTGATCAGCGACCCCAAAAACCCCCAGAGTACTTATCATTTTTCAAAATTCTTCTTTTGCGTCAATGATCCCGCAACTGAGTAAAAAACGAGGAATATCACCCTTTGAATTTTGCCATATCTAGTTATTTTAACCGCAAAAACGAGATAATTAAATTGTTCTCATTGCGTTTCCTCAAGTACACGTCTCGAGTGCACGTTTCTTTTTGTTTTTGAGTGGTATGAAGGACGATAACATAGCTGATATTGCGATTAAAAAAAAAGAATCTTGAAAAAATCGCATTTTTTTATAATTTTTATTAAAAATTGAGGGTTATATCAATTTTTTGCAAATTTTAACGATTCCATTCGAAAGAGCGACCTCGAAAACATAGGAATACATGGGTTTAGTTATTTTTTTCTTTATTTTTGCTATCAGTAATATGAGCCTCTAAGTTCATGTCTCTTGACAGTGCACTTGGGCGTTAAAGGGTTAAGGTGATTTGAATAAAAATGTATCGAACTTAACTATCACTATCACATCATATTGCTGTAAACCTAGTCCTGCGAAATTGGGAACATTGATTGTGCGTTATTTTTTATAGGCCTAAATGGAGAAAATTTTGCTCTGCAAGAACCAATATCCGTAGATATCATGCGTATGTTGGTTCTTCATATTAATAAACCTAATACCAAGTAATTTTTTTAATATCGCATTTGGAATTTCGATTTTTGCTCACTACAAAAAAAATAAATACTTTTACGTTACGAAATATCTTTTGTACAAGTTTGACAGTGACAAACTAACCTAAAAGTGATATCTCAGCAGAGCATGTGACGCCAAAACTAACCACACTTCTGTAATTACTTGTAACCAGACTTCACGGAGATGTCGCCAAATCTATACTGAGGTAATGTTCTCTTCTACAATAATATTCCTAAAATTTTGTAGAAACTACCCCGCACCGTTGCTCAATAAAACCACCTGTGCTGTTGCTAAGTAAGCGTTATTATTAACCATAAAAAATCCCTTCTAACCACTACAAACTCGTCCCATCCTTACTGCCGCTGGGCTGATTCTCGTCCCGCAGCTTCATCTTAGAGAAGCTCCTCGTCATCGAGCGGAACTCCTTGCCGATGTACTCGTCCGCCTCGTCCTTCTCCCCCTCGCTCCTCCTGCCCAAGATGGGCCTGGGGAAGGAGAGCTTGGTGCCCAGGATGGGCCTGGGGCTGTTGGGCGCGCTGCTCACCTGTCGCACCGACCTCCTCGAGTACCTGGAGCACTGCGGCTCCTTGGCGCCGGCACCCGCCTTCGCCTGGGAGGCCGACTTGGCGTTGGTCACGTCCCTCAGGGGCGGTGGGACGTACACGGGCGCCTCGGGACTCAGTTCCGATTTCATAAAAGGCTCTGCTCCGACGGATTGGCCAGCCGTGCCCTCCTCGAGAAATCGCGATGTGACGTTTTAAAAAAGATTTTCTTGTCGAAGTTTGACTAGCAATGGTTGCTATTTTTTCCGTGCAAAATTGGCAGGGTACTAGGAAGTAGGTACCTAAGCGATTTAGGGTTGAGTACGTATCAAATAAAGTGAGTTGGCCACAGACCAACTAGACCATAGATTCCCAAAGTGGTCTATATGGACCCCCAAGGGTCGATTTAGATTTGCAGGGGGTCTATGTCAGCGAGAAAAAAAGGGGTTGCGTGAGATGTAAATGTGTGTCATCAACATTTAAACGTTCTGTATATGACTTGTTACACTTAACACATATTGTATGTACATAGGGGAGACTGTTGTACCAAGGAACACTTTTTGGTTTTTATTTTTTTTTTTAATCTTAATATGAATTTTAAAGGCTATATGAAGACAATATTTTGAAGAATATACTTTTAGATAACTAATTCAGTTATTTCAAAAATTTTATGAAAATGTTTTGGATTTTACAACCTACTTGAAACTGTAAAACAATATGTTCCAAGGTACATGATAATGTTGTACCTTGGAACTCCACCTCTTGTACCTTGAGAGGATGTTAAATAAATGAGTAAAATAAGTCGAGCAATTGCACTTAGTAAATATTAATACAGATGAAAGACATATCATGTAGACATTATTTTACATTATATTTGGAATGAGTGAAATTTACTTCAAAAACAAATTGCTCTTCTAGTCTTTTTGAACCGCCACATTTTTTAGGATTCGGAAGCTTTAAGACTACGTTTGTTTGTGCTACATCAAAGACTGTATGACTCTCATACCAAAACTTATTTCATTCATTAATTCGTTTGAGAAATTTAACCTGTAGATCAGTATCCTGCACAGTACATACAAGTATTTCTCCAATAATGTTCTGCGGGTCGTTTTTTCTTTAAAAATTGAACTAAAACAAAATCACCAATCTGCAAATCCTCAGCTTCAAACTTTTTCTGGTCTTCAATATCGACCAGATCACTTTCTAAATCGATCATGAAGCTGACTTCTTTTCGGGTAACTTTCTGAACTTTTTGACTATGTATTATTGTATTAATATGTATTATTATGAATTATTGCAATTTTCTGATATGCATTTGAAAAAAACGTGAAACCTCTTGTACCTTGGAACAGTTCTAAGGTACAGGAGGTAATAATGCTTCAAGGTACACACTACATACATATATGGAAAAAATGGATCACAATATTTTTAGTTATCTTTAAAATTGAAACAAATCGTATCAAAATACTCTACCAAATATACGTTTAGCTACTACACAAAACAAATTTCAAATAAATGACAAAGTATACTTGTAATAACTCGAGAATTGATTTTGAAAACTGTTACTTTTCAAAGCCAAAATATTATGCGACTCATAGCTCGAAGCGCGCACAACAGATTTTCTGCTAAATAGGGTTACAGAGCCCTGGCTAAAGATAGTATAACTTAATTATACTTCTAGACAATAGATGTTAGCACAAGGAAAAATATTACAAAGTGTTCCAAGGTACACTGTACTCAAGGTACAACAGTCTCCCCTAATATTTATAATGGACATTATAGAAGAAATTACTTACTAATTTATATAGGTACAGTACGCATCATCCTAATGCGTACATAGCAGAATGAAGGAGAATTGATAAGTTGACTTCTTTGTTGAGTAGACCTCATCACCGCCTAAACATGAGGTGCAGTGGCGGACTAAGCCTGTCAGGGGCCCGGGGCGGCAAATCTGAATGAGGCACCCGGTCTTAGAAGTTGATGTATTTTTACAAACTTTTTATTCGGTTCACATTTGTATGTACGAGTGTGTACGTTTTGTTCAAATCTTGCAAATTAAATTCAAACCAGTTCCTCTCAACCAATTTTGCTGAAATTTTGAATACTTATGTAAAGTCAATGACAATACAATGTTAAGGTACCATGGAGACGGAAGATGGCCATAGAAATTCTTTAACTACACATGATACACCCATCGTGTTTGGGCTCGCTTGATTTATCTTGACGGTTACTCTTATTTTAATAGTACTGTAAAAAGATTGTATTAAAAATTTAATTTCTATATATATATAATGTGTGTCTATGCTAGGCTCTAGCAGATAATTGTAATTTACTTACATACACATATGTAGGTACATAGAATATAGATATGGATGAGGAACTTGTTCCTAAGAACCTCTTGCTAAAAACTTGTTTTAAAGTACATAGTATCGATTGCCTTGATTTTACTTTTTATATTACTTTTATGGCAATAATACGAAGTGTATAAATTAAGTAATGAAACTGATTTTTTTCAATTTCTTTATTCGAATAGAATTATAGTTCAGTATTGTCTCCTTTAAAAAACTTCCTTGGAAAGCCACACAGCGCTGGAGACGGTTCTTGTCATCCAGTGCAACATTTTTTTTTCTTCAGTTGTTCTTGATATTTGGTCTTAAGGCCCCTGTACACGTTTGGCCAACTAGTTGGACCAATGAGTTGGGCCAACTAGGTCGTTGGCGGCCACCGTTGGCCGGCCAGCCGAAAGTTGTCGGTTTTTCGTGCACACATCAAAAGATCTTGGCCCAATTCGGCAACAGCGTTCACACGTTGGCCTCTTCTTCAGTTCGTGGTTGCTATTAATGCGGAAACGATAGTGTTGCGGTGTATAATGTATAATAATTATTGTATTTACGAGCTACGATGGCGGTATATACTAATGACGAAATTTTGAAGTTTATAGATTTGTACCAAAATGTATCAATAATATGGAACTAAACATGAACAATATAAAAATAACAACAAAGTTTCTTTTGCACCATTTTTTTTAATCACTCTTTAAAGTTTTAGTCAAATTTTAAAGACACCTTTCTCTCTTGATGTCCTTTTGTTCCTGCGAAAAGTTTTTTGGGACCATTTTACACAGATTTTTCTCATACCCAATTCGTTAGTCAAAATCTGATGAACAGTGGTGTAATTCAAATTTAACTCTTCCCCGATCATTCTTGTGGTCAACCGATGATCTAAACGTACAAGATCCCATATTCTGTCCACATTTTCATCGGTTCTTGAAGATGAAGGCCTTCCTCTGCGTGGTTCATCTTCAATCAACTCTCTTCCTTCTGACAATACCTTAAACCACCGAAAAACCTGGGCTTTTGAAAAAACACTGTCTCCGTAGGCGTGTTGAAGTTTTGCAAAAGTATCCGCAACTAGAAAACCGGTTTACGAAAACAACATGCTTGATCTTAGCAGATTGTAAAACTGTGAGTATGGCTAATTATGGTTAGTAATAATCTTATTGGATAGTGGCTTCTGTGACTTAATATCTCGAAATCTACACCCCGCTGGTCGACCACACCCATTTTCGAAATTTCAAATTTCCATGTCGCAGTTTTCCAAATGCAAAAATCAAGGGAAACTATCGGTATATTATTATGCAACTTTCAAACGATATAATTATTGTAAGACACCATTTTTTGGAGAAGCTTAGCTCTAGGCTGGTTGCGTCGATTTTAATTTGGCAATATTATGTATTGACTTGATTTCGGTTCTTGTGTTTAGAAACTGCGTGCAGTGCAAGCAGATGTTCGGCCCGTATTTCCAAGGAAAAGCCTGTGGAGATGCCTGCCTGTCCAGCAACGGGAAGCTAACGCCGGATTGCAACAATCCTGGGACCCTCGGAACGTTCTTGAAGCGACTCTACTGAAGCTGCGGTTATGCAGTTTTGCGGAACAGTTTGTTTTGTAACTTAAAGTGTGTTTAAATAAACAAAAAAGAAATGTATAACGCTCATATTCTCACAGAAAAGAAATGTCTAAAATAATATTAGATGTACATTGAAAATATATATTTTACAAAATGTACCGTATTTTCTTTTTGAAACCTTATAATAAATAGGAGGATATGCAAATACTTAAATAAAAAAACTCGATTAAATGAAAAAAAAATGAGGTTTAAAATACAGTTTGAAGTTCTTAAAATGTTTCTTCAAATGTTACTACAGAGAAACTACAGTTACTATTTACAGACAACGTGAACTCAGAAAATACATATCTTGATGAATATCATTCCAGAATATTTTCTAATAAATTCAAATTAACAGTGGCTGTCAAATTGAAAATTCGGCCTTCTGGTCGAAGACAAGAAAATTTTAATGACTGGCGAAAATGGTCAGATAACTAAAGTAAACAAATACGTCTGAGAAATCTTCCTCATATGCATTCCTCATTCCGTGTATGCAATTCACAAGGAGTTAACTCAGATGACCGGTCCACTAACCCGATTTTACTCTTCTGACTTTTTCTTATGGGGATACGTTAAAGACTAAATATAATAAGGAACAGTAAAATAACGTTAAGAACTCGAAATACTTATTGGTATAATGAGGGCAATAAGGGGTGAAATGTTTGTGGATATAATAAGGAGCTCTTTTATGGACAGATTAGAGATGTGATGTAGCAATTGATATACGAGGTTGATGGCTATTAATTAACCAAACTGATGCTGCTACCAACGCCCTGCGAGCATGTCCTGACAAGTTTGAAAGAACTGTGTCTGGTGATTCTTTCCCCACCTTGAGCTCGCTGGACAAGTAAGTGGGTCGCTCAGTTTCAACTCAAAATTGAGGTAAAAATAAAAAATATGTCAACGACTCTTAGCGTCGCGACGCCTCAAAAATTTTATTTTTGGCGAGATCCTTTTTTTACTCTACCATTACAAAGGTATATTAATTATGAGTTATTTTTCTATTTAACATTTTCTTGTATTTTAAATATTTAAAAAGTTCAATTCAATATTTCATAGTCATTCAATAGTTCATTTATTGTTTAGTGAAATGTATTGTTTTTTTTTATATTATATTATACTACTAAATGACTTTACAATGGTGAATAATAGAAAATAGTATTTTTTATTTACATTTTTTATATTATTTTCTTATGATTAAAAAACATCACCAAAATATGATAGACATATCAACAAAATAATGTTACAAACATTTTTAATATATCATGAAGTTACACCTAGATGAAATGTTTCTCATCACAGATCGATACCATATATCAATTGCACAATGCGAAAACTGAGCTTCGCTTCGCATTTCGCGAAATAAACTCATTTAATAATTTGTCCAAATCTAGTTCGTCGGTCAGGTCGCGATAAACATGCAATATAGCAATGCTATTAAGCCGATCCTCTAACATTGTTGATCTTAAGTAAGTTTTGAGCCGACGGAGAGCAGAAAAAACTTCGTTCATTTGAACAGGATGACCCCGGAATCGTTACAAACACCAATTTTTTCGTGCCTTCTAAACCCTGGGACCCACTTCACTTTTTAGGTAATGACTATACACCTCTTACAGAAAGGATTTATAGTGAAAAAGCACAATTGGAATCTGGTCTCAAACTTGGATATTTGCAGTATTTTTTTTCATAATCTAGAAACAAATATAAGGAGACGTTTTTCGATTTGTTGCAAAATATTTTTTTTTCAAAAAGTTATGCCATTTTAATTTTAATTTTATAGGAACATTTTGTTTCCCAAAATTAAAAAAATTAAAATGACCATAACTTTTTGAAACAAAAAATATTTTGTAACAAATCGAAAAATCGATCTCCTTATATTTGTTTCTAGATTATGAAAAAAAATATACTGCAAATATTCCACAGAGCGTTACTGAGAACCCAGGGAGTGCTCCAGTGTTTTTGAAAATTTTTTCGCAAACTTTGCTGACGATTTTTTCACTATAAATCCTTTCTGTAAGAGGTATAGTCATCACCTAAAAAGTGAAGTGGGTCCCATGCGTCGTTTTCAAGATATGGCTAACTGAAATATCACGCACCGCCACTGAGACGAACAAAACGCACAAACTCTGGAATAAGTCTTCTAGCCCAATCATATTTTTGCAGAAAGTCTATAAGTCCTTGTAAGTTATTAACTTGCTCATTTTCCCGTTTCAAAACTTCCAAAAACATGTTTCTATCACTTAGTAATCTTTCTTCATTAAAATCACCTTTATAAAATGTCACGATATTTTTAACATCTACGGACTCGCCAATAGCAAATCGCGGTAAATTCAAAAATGAAAAAAAAAACAATAATATTCGCTTGAGGACGATGCTTTTTTCCGAAAATTGTCGTAAAATTCCGAGTGGGTATTTTACCCACGCGGAATTTTTCGAGTGGGTAGAACTACCCACTATACCCATATGTTCTGCCGGGCCTGGCCAGAAGCTTCTGCCTTTTAAGACAGAAATAAAAAATATAGCTTGCTAACGATGTTAATAGAAAACGATGCTAAGGATTGTGATTTTTTTTAGCAATAAACCTTTATAATTCGTAAGTGTTTTTTTTTTGTTTTTATAATTCGTAAAAGTTTTTTTAACTCTTTTTTTTAATTTGTATTATTTCAAACATTATGTCCAATTCCCAAAATCTGATTTGGTCTGCTAAAACATCCGCTTAAAAATATTATCAATCTACACTAAACAATCCATTTCTAAATTTCACACCATTGAGGACAATTTCTAATGCAAATAAGAACTGAGTAATAAACCGTATTAAACTCCCAGAATTTAACTATGAAAGTATGTGTGAAGAACAGTTTCTGACTTAACTATAAGTAAATTCACACCTATTTATTAAAGTAATTGTTATAATTTTTTGAATTCCAATACAGACAAATGGGCTGTGCACAAAACAATTTGTGTTTTGATTTGAAGCCAAAAATTTCTGTTGCCTGTGCTCAATTAGGTGGAAATATTTTCAGAAACGTAACTTCTAATGAACTAAGAAAACGTTACGAGCTGTGCTTAAATAACAATGGTGCATATTGAGCATTTATTAAATAATTAATTTTTATTTTTTCAGGTTGTTGTTATTGCTTGTAGGTTATAGGTATTATACTCATTTGTAAATATTTAAGTAGCATTTCTATGTATATTACTTATTGTTGAGGTATCTAAAGATATATGTTTATTATAAATTATACAATATTTCAGCTACCAAAACCTAGGTTTACTATATATACTTTTTGTTGTAAATAAAAACATATTTACTTATGCATTATGTATATGTTGACCGAGCAATAGCGTCGGAAAATTCAATTCCAAATGTTGCAATTCATCGGAAAATCAGCCAGAACTTTTTGAAATAAAAAAGTATAAAGAAACAGGTGGGTATTTTGCTAAAAAAATTCGGCGTCGCGATGCTTATAGCTTATTGATGCTAATTAATCTATCTTTTTTATATCCGTCTTAAATTTTAGTAAAAGCAAGTAAACTGATACATTCTTATACAGAAATTATTCTCATTTTGCTAGGAGCTTACGAGAAAAACATATAGGGCGCTATAAACCGACTATGAACCGACTTTTTTAAATATTCAAGTATTCATAAATATTCAATATTTAAATATAAAGAACACACAATTAATTATCTTTGTAATGGTAAAGTGAAAATTTAAGGCATCGCGACGCTTAGCGTCGTTAAGACATATTTTTGATTTTTGCCTTAATTTTGAGTGAAGGTCTCTCAGCCGTTTCCGAGAAAAACTCACTTCCTATGATAAATCGATCACCTTGTACGTGCAAATTACTTTTTTTTACTAATAATTAATTTCTTTTAGTATCCGTCAGATGTCATAATTGCAGAGAATAATAATTACCCCATTATTTTCAACGAATTAAGATGATTTGAATAATGAGTTAGTAGCTTTGGCGGAGCATCAGAGAGACAGCGAAACAGTTAATCCAATAAATTTTTAAAACGGCTAATTTTCCGGAACTCCGCTTGCCATGTTACAAATTGCGTCCTGATGGCTCTCTTCCCTATTAGTGAGAGACGCTTGAGTCACCTTCTAGTTGCGGTTACCGAAAAAGCACCGCTAAAAGGAGGTATTCCGAAAATGTGGAAATACGCGTATCGGATCTCGAACGCGGTATAGAATTCGCATTAAAAATATTTGGTTTACGTCTAGTTTGTTTTGGATATTAACAACTGGGTGTTAATTTAGTCATTCACTAATTGGCGTAAGGATAACAACGACAGCGGTTGACATATTAATTTTTCAAGAGCAGATGCAGTGTCGGTGGTTCAACGAAATGTTGGTGGAAACTGCGCTTCGGACTTTCCTGGCTTTAAGTGCTATGTAAGTATCTTTGCTTTATCTTCCAGACTTTGGTCTTAAAAACATCTGATCCAGAACATACAGGGTGATTTCTAAATTGAGTCATATGTTTAATAGCATTTAGAACTATTCAAAACAAACATTTTTTTAATAGTTCTATTATGGTGTTAAAAATATGATCAACTTAGTAATCACGCTGTCTATAACTGCATGACATTATACCGCGATATCTCAAAAATTTGCTTGAAATGTTAAATGTGAGAAACACTGTACTGTCCATAGAAAATAGCATATTTGCAAAATTTTACAACTTAAGATTTTTGCATATTTATGGAATTAAATACAGCTTTTACACATTTCTACCAATTAACAATACCCTAGCTTTAGTGCAAATAATCCAAAAACATTGAAATAATTTTTATATATATTTCAACAAATAATAAAAGATGAGAAAAAAACAATAAGTCAAATTGTAAATAGGACCTTTTGTTTATGGATTGCAGTGTACACTATTTGATATGAATGAACTTTTATTAACCCATTAACGCCCAAACGGACACAATTTTTCGTCCTTTTTAGAGCGTCAATCTCGAAGGGAAATTAATGAATTCACTCAATAAAAACCACTTATCCTAATGTTTTCGGATGTGATCTTCGGGGTCGGGATCGATTTCCGGGGTCTATAATGCATAATATGTAATTCTCATGATTTCATCATGAGAACCTCAACACCGGAAAAAAAAACTCGTTTTGAGGTTAGAATGACAAATAATTGTTTACTCAGATAGAACGCATTTTGATGAAAAAGATTGAGAAGACATTTTCCATCAGAATTCTACGTAAAAGTATGTAATTTTTCCGTTTTCAAATTTTGAATTTTCAAGAATGATGTCCGCCATATTGAATCCGCCATCTTGAATTTCAGACTTTTTTCACCAGGAATAACTCAAAATGTTACTAAAACTTGAAATGACATAGGAAAAGTATAATTACACACTCCTATTTACTTTTTATAATGGAAAACGCGCCATTTCTTGAGAAATCCGGCCGCCATTGTGAATCCGCCATTATTGAAAATTGAAAATTTAGTCAAATATATTCTGTAGTATTGTTTTGATTGAGGAAAATGACTGTGGATAAAGAAAAACTCACAATAACATTATTTTCTCGTTAATACTAGAGAAAAATTCATATTTCATGAGATTTTATGCAATTTCCGCCATTTTGAAAAGATTAGAGTCAGTTGAGGTCGGCAAAAAAACTCTATCATCAACTCCAGCTATTGCCCCCACCTCCCTCCACAATTCGGAGTAGGTTACAGTTTTTTTTGTTTTTTTTTCTTCCCCCCCTTACTTTTTGGACTAAAAAAAATATATTTATAAAAAAAACTCCAAATTTTCAGTAACTTTTCTCCATAAAGTCAGCCATATTTTTTTCTAGAGCATTTAATCACAATTCTGACCCCGGAAATCGAAAGATCACATCCGAAAACATTAGGATAAGTGGTTTTTATTGAGTGAATTCATTAATTTTTTTTCGAGATTGACGCTCTAAAAAGGACGAAAAATTGTATCCGTTTGAGCATTAATGGGTTAATTAACTTTTAAATACTTATTCATTAATTGTTCACAAACTCGACTGAAAGCTTTTAAAAAAACATATTTATCGAACATAAAAAACATATATTTTCTTTCATTTGAACCATTTGTAGTAATTTGAATTATTTTTTGTTATTTACTTAATTCCAAAGTAACGTTTTTGTTTTTTTCAACAAACATTTCAAAAAAAAAGTTTTGTAAATCTGAACACGTCTTCATAAGTAGGGTTGGCCTGTGTTGGCATTTATGAACCGTAAATGTGCTGTGGGACATAGGCGTAGGCATCATAATATAATACATGTAATAAAGTAACTAATATCAAACATAATAACAAAAGCAATTAATTCACACTTTATAACCATAGACGTATATAAAACTGACCGCCTTAATTAGCTTGACGACGTAACTTCGTTAACACGAACTGGAGAAGATTCGTTAAAACTTTGTAGCATAAGCTTCTATAGTTGTCTACGATAGTCTTGTTCGTCGTGGCGAAAATAAATGTTTATATTTTGAAAACGATCGTTCGATATCTACTGGTGAATTACAAGCATAATTGAAATTCTCTTTGCACTCATTTAACGAACCTATAGATTTATCATCACACATCTTTTATTTTGTTAATTTGTTAAAACTTGTGTCCTTCTTTAATACACTTTCGAACTTATTTTTACTGGTAACACCGAATTTACTTCGTCCACAATTTGTAGCGACTCTGCTAACAACAACACACTGTTCTGTCATTTTTTGTATGACGTCATAAAAACCTTTACAGTTACTATGAACATTTTTAAAGCTGCTTCAATGGACACATCATGAAATTTGGCCTGGCTCTCCTTAATAGCTGCAGCTTCGGCAGATTGTAAAATAACAGCTTTTATTTGCTGGGAGTGTCTCGTCAATACATAACCACAGCCGTGATTTTTTAATGTACTTTTAATCCACTTTAGTAAATCACTGCATAGAATTGGTAGATAGTTAGTTTTTGAGGTGTTTACACGAGTGATCTTTTATTATTAATGTGTGACACCGACGCCGACGACATAAACATCTCGAACACACTAATAATGTCAAGGACCGCCCGCCGCGTGCTACTGAATTGCGGCACCATCGGCCAACCCTATTCATGAGCAATTAAATCATTGATCTATGTTAATATTCAGATCAGTGCATAAAATACAGAGATTTTCTCTAATTTAATCAACTTCCTTCTTACGGTTTAGAAGTTGCCATTGCAATCACATCGAAAAAGTGGACACCCTGTAAAACTTTACAGTTGTCGAACACTAAAATTAAAATCTGTAGATGTTTACTTTCAGTTTTTTTTGTTTCCAATTTATACGTGCTCTGTCCATATAAAAGGTATATTTTTATTTTGTTTTCTCTTGTAAGTGTTTTTTTCGTGTCCAATTTTCAATTAATTAAATTATTGTTATTTTCCGCAGAAATTTTGGTGTGCTGAATAGTTACGCTTTGGTACCGAAGCCCAGAAATCCGGATTCTCAAAACAAAACGAAAAACATCATACCGGAGCACTACATAAAAGGTGAGGTCGCTTAAGTTTATTTCGGACACTTCTTAATAACCTCGGCAATGGCATCTCAGAGATAAGGCCTCCCACGATGCAGGGGAAGCCCATAGAGGTGGACTTCAGCATCAGGGTGGTGGACATAAATTCCATCAACGTGGAGGACATGGATTTCCGGTAAGAAGTAGCGCTTCAATTCCTACCTATTAGTAGGAATTATCTTTTATATAATTAAATTTATTTATACAGGGCGGTTCACGATGAGTGATCTATTAAATGTTTTAGGAGAACTACCTGTATAAATAATGAAGCTGAATATTTTTTTTGGGGGTTTTTAGGGATGCTCTACACATCTGAAATAACGACTACTCTAAATTAATGGCACTTCCGGGTACACATCAGGAAGTGAATACTAACTTCGTTATTTTAAATGGACTATTGTATTTTTTTTGCCATACCTATTTAGTTTCTATTCATTAATTTAGTCACTTTAACAATCACCTGTCTATCTCTAAAATGAACGGGTTTCGAGATAATTCTAAAGAAAGAAATTGAAAATGTAAACCCGTAGAAAAACAAATATTTCGCTGTGGTAAAATTCTATGGCGTACTTGCTGCCAAAAGTACTAAATATACGACAAAATTGACAGGGTGGTTGAAATCATTTGTTTCTTAGAAAATTATTTCAAGTAAAAATTGTTTGACTATTTTTTTTTTGTATTCTGAGAAACTCGTGAAAAGCTTAAAAACTTATTAGAAATAATCGAGACTGTGAACATTAGACGTGACGCAAGCAAATCAGCCTTCATAATGACTATTACTTGACTATTGGGTGCCATTAAATTATTGGTTGTATTTTAGTCGTCACACAAAAGAAGTAAATAAACTTACCACAAGAACAAATTGTGCAAAAATTAATATTCGCTATCTAACCTCATGACAATGTTACATATTCGTTTGCAAAATATTGGTAAAAAAACAAGGGGAAGAAAACACAAAAAAAGTAGAAAAACATTGGGCGACATCTGAAAAAAAGAAAGTTGCCATAGCAACGGAACAATTGAACAAATAACAAATTCATGATCGTTATAAACATATGATATTTCAAAAATATTTTGTTTCACAATTGCCAAGTGGATATGGAAACTGTCTGTTCTTGTGCTTTTCGCAAAATTTCACTTTTTCGTATGTAGGTATGTTTATAAGTTAAAACATTTCAGATACGAAATGCTAGTATGAAATAAAAATTTCTGTAACATCAACAATGTCCAATATGAGCCACCACTGTTACATAAATCGCTGTTCGTTTTTCTGAAAAAAGATGCCCAATGGTCAAACCCAGCTTTCCACATCCATTAGCAAATTAATGAAAAGCTGTCTGACTGACCAAATTTTAAAATTAATTATTTAGTCAAAGACAATTACACAGGTCTACAAAACAATGTTTATACATTATACATTTATAATGTATGTCTACAAATACTGTGTTTCTTTTACCCAACATTTCATTTCATTTTGAGTTTGGTGAAGTGAAATTAACTGAAATAGAAATGAAAACGATGAAACACTTAAAAAACGGAGTTATAGGATGATTTTTTATTTTAATTGTAAATAATACAGAAAATTATAAATTATAAGAGAAAACTAGGCAACGCTAATCATTGTGAATATATATGGCATATTTTCCCATTAAACTAATGAGTAGAGAACGATAAAAATTGTACATGAGACAGCTAACACTGGAAAAAATTGTAGCTATCCATTGTTTGGATATTTGTTATTTGGAAAACCACATTTTGGTTATTTCTTTTTTAGAAACCTAATAATGTAACCTCACTTTTATCATAGTCTTAAGTGAAATGAGAAACTGATCATGGTATTTTTAATTTCAGTAGGAACTGATATCCTCAAAATGAGATGGCATACCTAATACATGGATAATAGATGGCATAAAACACCCATTTTTGAACTGAACTGAAATAAACTAATATATACTGATATTTCAGGTAAAAGAAACACAGCAAAAAAAAAGGATTTTGATTTAATGACAGTGTCAGCAAGCTGTCAAAATTTATAAATAAGATAAACAGTTGATGTTTGATACACGCTTATATTCAGCCAAACCTAACATAATCACAGGTTACAAAAAGGAGTTTTGCCTTTGTAACCGGACATATCATCATAACATATGTAGTATAAAACAAAGTCGCTTCCCGCTGTCTGTCTGTCCCTATGTATGCTTAGATCTTTAAAACTACGCAACGGATTTTGATGCGGTTTTTTTAATGGATAGAGTGATTCAAGAGGAAGGTTTATATGTATAATACATGCATAATATAATAGAGAAACGCTGATAATTTTAGAGGTTTCTAATGTGATGTCGTAAATAAACACATTTTTTTTCCGTGCGAAGCCGGGGCGGGTCGCTAGTTCTTTTATAAATTGAGTGTGCCGAATCCGAATATATATCCTAAAAAAAATTCTGCTGCGTACATTTTTAAGAGATAATGTAAAAATTCTCTTTGATCAAATGAAACGAATACATTTTCTCAGATAAACAAAAAATTACAAAAAAGAAAAATATATGAAAAACCATATAACAGAGGATGACACCCCATATATTTTGATGCGCTAGACGTGAATCTGGCCTTAGCTTTCACTTTAGACCATCTGCTTGTCCGTGAATTGCAGAATAAAGTGAAAAAGAATACGAAAAATTAAGTTGATCTCAAAATGTTGAATTCTATAATATGGTGTGGCATTGGCATTTGATTACCTCATGTCAACAAAATCTAAATATGAATTTTGTATGACATCACTGCTTACAGCATCCTTCGCCTATAAAGGTCATAAAAAATAATCAAGGAATTTGTTTCAAAAAAATCTAATTTTTAAGAATTTATAAGAATTCGGGGTGAAGACAAAAATTGACGCGGTAGAATTTTGTTTTTGCTAAATTTAGTTTCAGCGCATCAAAATACCTAGAAACTGATGGGTCTGTTTGCAAAGACAGAACATTTGTCTTGTAGACCTGTTATTGGAGTATATGTATATTATTCTAAAAAATATATAAATCGGTCAGCCTCCCCCCGAAATAAGAGGCTGAATCCATTTCATAGGGCACACACAGTAGTATTTACTTTTTTTAATCCAGCATGGACATGTTTCTGAAGCAAGAGTGGCAAGACGCTAGGATAAAAATCCCCGAGGAAATGTTCGAAATAGGCGACGAGTCCATCACCCTTCCCTCCCAGTTCTTCGAGAATCTATGGCAGCCGGACCTGTACTTCCTCAATTCCAAAGTAGTAGGTAATGCGTCAAAACGAGTAAAGATTTAATAAGGCCATAGGTCCAACATGCAACCGACATTTGTATTTTCAGAAATCGCAACACTAACGCACAAATTTTCTTCGGTTACGTTGTTCAGGAACAAGACAATAAGGTATGCCGCAAGGATGCATGCCATAGTGGCGTGTCAGATGGAGTTCCAGCATTACCCGATGGATACGCAGATCTGCCCCATCAGCGTGGAAAGTTGTAAGTATATGTATACAGGTTGGACTAAAAGGTTCTAAAACATCGAGATAATAAGTTAACCTTTTTTATTATAAGCTAACCTCTTAACCTTTTTTGTTCCCGCTAACTCAAGATGGCTTTGAGATCTCAACTTGAAAGGGGGAGGGTCAATTTGGGCGATTTTTGCCCCAAATTATTTTTGGATGAAAAAATCAGAAAACATTTTCTTTATTTAATTCCTTAATTCAAGGAATTAAGTGGGAATAAATGGGGATATCACACTTTTTCTTTGTCTATACGTAATTCGCAGTATTGAGGGAATTCAAGGTGGTAGGTATTCAAAATTGGTGATATGAAGTTTTAACATATTTTTAATAATTACATACCTAGTGAATAGAGCTCAAAAAAATTTCCACTCTTGAAAGAAAATTGGCAATTTTTTTTTCGATAATGTGAAAATAAAAATATCAATCGGTTTGATAACATTGTAAAATTTTCGCTCTACAAAATATTGTTATGAAATCTTGTATCTTGTTATCGTTACCTGTTCAAAATAATGAAACGTTTGCGTATCTATTTATAACAATAAATGTTCTCTCTTGACCCATTTTTAAAGTAGATTTTCATTAATTAAGTAAATGTAAATTCTTTCATATTGTTTTTTTATAAATCCTTTTTTTTTATTAATATGTAATAAAAAATAACGCATAAAATCACTGAAATCCGCTTCAATATTTGTTTACCACTCAAAATATATTTAGATCAAATGATTAACGTGAGAGGCATTAAATAATAAATTAAATAATACGTAAAATGCATCCAGTGAATATTAATGAACCTACAGAGAAATATACTGTTCCAGGAACGTATTTATTAGTTTGTGCCGCAGATTGTTAGCACTTGACTATTTTCAGAATGTTGCATTAAGATGTAAAAATATTTGTTTTTACATAGGTTTACGGTAATATTTTACATTTAGATTAATTTACTTATTTTAGATTTTACGTTTATATTAATATTTAAAACTTATTTTTTTGTATAAACATGAAAACTATGAGACTCAGTAGCGGCTCGTGACTTTTTTTTGGGGGAGGCAAACAAACTTTATAAACATTTTTGTTTCCTAAATTTTTGTGATGATAAACATTGTTAGTAATATACCGTATAGCTAGGAGAAGGACCTCTACTTGGTCAATAAAATATATTAAGTACATTTGTCTAACATAATGTACCATAATATATTTTATTGGTTGAGCAAAGCCATCTGGAATGTGTAGAGCTGTAGTTGTGAGTTTCCATCACAAAGATACAGTGAAATAAAATACGGATTTTTGCCAGGACTTTTTGAATGTGTCAATTGAACGAGATAAATTATCAGATTTAGACTTTGTCCAAGCATCTTCTCCACAACTTGAAAATAATAGACAGAGCCAACACAATAATTTATTTAAAGTTGAAGAACCACTTAGTCATTTGCATTTATTATACCGTATTAACAAAACTACGAGCCGACTTACCCTGATTAATTAGTGTTACTTAGATCTGGCCGTGATACTCTTAAATCTTTAACAAATAATTTATCCTCATAAGACAGGCGACCAAATTTGTACTTTATAAGATACTCAACAATACCATTGCAGGTTCGAATATTTATTTGAGTGTCATTACTACACGTATCATTATTATTATGAAACAAACTGCTACACTCGCCAGTGACCTCCATTATAATTTTGTATAATTAATTAAGTAAAACGTTCAAATAATGACTTAAGTCAGTAATATGGTACACTTCCAATAAAGTACAATTTGGTACACTTCCACTGGGTCGTTTATGAGGGCTAATATGTTGCAAATAATAGTGCAGGAACTCCTTTGACATATTTATGTTTATTCATATTTAGTTTTTAAAAATTAATTTTTTACCAGATATATGAATTCAAAAATGAATGGAAAGTATTATAGGTAGGTAGGTTTATATATAAAAAAAATCCTTTGGATTTTTTCACAGGGGAGGCACTGCCTCCTCTGCCTCCCCTGATGAGCCGCCACTGAATTGAAACTTGTTAATAAACAGTGGTGATAATATTAAAAAATAAAAAAATAGACGTAATATTTAATACGCAAATAATAGAAAATGCCCACATTTAAAAAAAAACGATTATATTGAAAAATAAAGATTATTTTAGTTTCGTACAATATCAACAAGATGGTGCTGAAATGGTCTGGTCCAGGGGTGACCTTAAGTCCCGAGCTGAAGCTACTTCAATACAATATACTCCCTCTGCAGCTAAGAGAAACCAGCGCATATACAGGAGAAAAAAACGGTAGGAATAGGTACAACAAACAAACATAAAAAAAAAAAAAAAAAAAAACTATATTGTCCATTATTATCAGGTTATGATAACTTGTTTTACACTATTCGGTAGGCTTTTTTATTTGTACAGGCCAATACCTGCACTGTATTTTGCAGGCAATTTTTCGCGATTAGTCGTATACTTCCGGTTCGAACGTCAGATAGGCCATCATTTAATCCAGACCTTCGCCCCGTCGACTCTGGTCGTCGTCCTGTCGTGGTTCAGCTTTTGGTTGGACCTAGACGCTATTCCGGGACGAGTAACGCTCTTGGTAACGTGCCTACTTACCTTGGTGACGATGTTCACTGGGTTAAGATCGGACATACCAGCTGTGGCATACGTCAAGGTAGACGATTTGTTGTAGAGACCTTTTATTGCTTTGTGCAACTTAACATTACCAGATATGATATAGATACTTCCCCTAGAATAGTCACAAAATATTTGGTAAATTCCCTAAATGTACAACAATGAGCATCATTATTTTGGCATTGTTTTTCCAGGCGCTGGATTTGTGGATGGCTGGATGTATGGTTTCGGTGTTCGCTTCATTGGGAGAATTTGTCATAGTGAAGGTACTTTGCGGGAAGTATACGGCCCTCAAAATTAAGGAAAAGGAGCACGCAAAACTGTGCCAGGTAAAAAAAAATAGCTAAATGTATTTGTTATAATCATGTTGATCTACGATCCTCGTAATATAACTAGAGTCGAGAAATCACGGACCCTAACAGAACCGCATTAAGGAAAAGTAGGTAGCAATGGTAGTTGGAGAAATTAAAAATTCTCTTATTTTCATAAGAAAACATAGAAGTCATATCATATTTTGATAACAACAAATTCAAAAAAATGCCCTGCTCACCAAAAAATCATGGTAACGACTTTAAAATAGTTGCAATTTTTTTCCACAGTTATCAAATGAGTATAAAAACTTATTACACTTAAACCTATCATAAAATATCAGAAACGAAATGCTGGTATGAAATACAAATTACAATTCTAAAGTTATGGGATTCTGTTATAGATCACGAGATATCAAAAATGTAACAATAAAAATACTTTGTACTTACTTTGTGATTCCAAAAAAATTTTTCGTAAATATTTTGCAGGCGATTTCCAAGATTTTTGAAAAAACAAACATTTTTTTAAAAGTCTAATTAGATTTTTTTTACTATTATAGCATTCTGTTTCGATTTAATAACAATTTCCTACAATGTAATATGGGTCTATAGTTTCAGAATTATTTAATATCCAACCGTTATGTCGTATTAAGTATGTATTATAATACATGACAAATATAAAATGAATTTTTCATCTTCACTCTTCGTATGAAAAATCGAACACCACTGTTTCTGTCAGTTTTGTTTGATTCCATACAATTTACATGAAAGTATCATTGATGTAGGGTAAAAAAAAATAATTCACTTCCATCGGCATCGCCTATTTTAGATGAAGTAAAATAAAATAAATGTTTGCAGAATATTGAAATTATGAGATTATATTACCATTGTGTACATTTATAATTTTGGGCCATACCCATAGTCACCTTCTGAACCATAATTAAACATCTGCAACATGTTTCACGTTTTTAATTGGTCTAGAATCTATTTTAGAAACGCAAAGATTCTGTTAATGATTATGTTTTTTGGAACTGCTGCATTGTCCCTTACAATAGCTATATAATTACTAACTACTGTAAATGGTATGAAACTACAAAATGTTGCACATAGTAAACCACGGTTTTTAATATAATCTGATACTCTACTTATCACATAACAGGAAACAGCAATTGCTTCGTGGACGAATCCTCCTTCTTCCCCAAAGTATATGCACCATTTCAAGTACAAAAATATGGCAAAGGACAGCTGTATAAAACTGTATTGGAGGACAGTAAGTATAGCCTATGCATTTTAAACCAATTTTTAGTATTTATGGATTCCTTTGGATTCTTTGTGTTTGTTTATTGTTAAATATCTCTTTTTTCATCAATTTTACTTATTTTTTGGTATAACATTAAAAAGATAAACATTTCATATTTATATAATAAATAATAATTTTAAAAGACATAGGTTGGTGCATGAATATGCAAATACCAAAAAGGGCAACAAAAAATTGTAGTAAAGGTTAGTAAAGATGTTTTTTAATGAGAGCAAACATTTGTAGAAAAAGGCATACGCAGGTTTAAAAATTAAAAAAAAAAAAAACACTAAAAAAAATTAGATTTTCTCACAAACACCGTACGGTTACAAATCGTGTAGTGTAGTATTTTGTACATGAATACCGATAATTGAAATTTATTTTTAGGATAAGGGGAAGGAAAAAATCATGTGGAAAGAAGTAGACAGATTATCCAGAATAATATTTCCATCTCTATTTTTCATTTTCTGTATAATGTACTGGACAATTTTGACCTTTGGCAGCCGACGCTATGCAGCAATGTAAAATACATTCCTACATATGTTTTTCCTGAAGTACAATGACGTTTTAGATATTCTAAATTATAACTTTAGAATAAATTGTGTAAAATATATAGTTTGTACCAAATATAAATAGCAATAATTATTTTATACGCCATAATTATAGTTGTATAACTCAATTTAGTTCGTTTAGCACATACAATGTATGTATTCTATGTTTGCATCTATTCTGTGTTTGCATCTTAAGCCGGGCACAGACATGCGGTATTCGGCGAATCGCGATTATTCGCTATTCGCCGAGCAACTTCGTGAAATTAATTTGTATTTGGCGAACAGGGTGCACAGTGTGCACACACATTCGGCGTAGTTGCCGAAGACTGCTCGGTATGGGTACAACGAATATTCGTTCAAATTAAAATGGATAGTGAAACAATGATAATCGATGCTGCTGCCTTGATAGTTATGAGTTGTGCATATTTTTTGTAGACGTAGATATTTTGTACATGTAGATGTAGTTTTGTAGATGTAGATTCCTTAACTTTATTCTGACAAGCCCTAAACGACGCCATTAGCGAATCTTTTTTTCTTTAACTCTGCAACAGAATATCTCCTGCCCATGTTTCTTTCTATTCTTTTCCAAGTATCATAGACAAGATTTCTGTTTTTATGGTCATTATGCCCTGAATTCCATACTATCGATTCAGCTTCATAGAAATCCAAAAATGCCAATATATTCTCATTATTCCACTCCATTTTTACAAACAAAATACACTAAATTTGACCACAAATACAAAAATACCACATGTAATTTGCGCGAATATGTGTATCGAGTGCAATGGCGAATATTTGTCTTCTTTGACTCGGGCCAAAATACCGACAGACAGTGGGAAACACCGAATAGCGAATATTCGTCACGAGCAACCCATCCACACTAGTCGCTACTTGCCGAATAGCAAATATTTGTTATTCGGTACTTGCCGAATACCGCATGTCTGTGCCCGGCTTTAGACATTTATGAAGATTATCAACAGACTTCGGATAAACGTGGTTTTAACCTTGAACGGCTTTTATGAATGGATTCCTTCATTCATAATTTCCAAGAGGCGCGTGCGCGGTTGGTCCTGGGACTGAACAGTTTCTGTTCATGGGATGTTTGCACTGGTATGAGAGACAAAGACCAAATATTATCAGCGAAGTACAGTATGCCCACGGTATACAAATGCCTTTTTTTGTCAGATAATTTAAACGAAAATTGCACTGTATTCAAATAGAGTAAGGTTTTTGAACATAAACCAGTTATTTTAACCACGTATACCCAAATAAACTAAAGAATTGTCACTAATAAAACATAGGTAGTTCAACATCCGATGAACAGATATTCATGTTTACTTGACAACCGTTTAAGGTCAAAACCACGTTTGTCCGAAGTCTGATTATCAAGTGTTTTGTTTTTTTGTAGTGAAGTTAAAACGATTAACTCCAAAGAAACATTAGCATTAGAATTAACAAGGTATTATGTATTCTTACAGAAAATCGTGTGCTCAATAAAAATAAAATTTAAGCTTTAAGAAAGTTCTAGTTTTGGAATAAACACATTACTACTGTACATTCACATAGTACATAAATTATTATTAGTTTGTAGTAATTTTCTTTAAAAGTTAGAAGCTCAAAAAACACACAAACCACTACACTCGAACCCCTCTTAAATCACCTTCGCTTAATTCACATTCCCTCTTATTTCACCACATTTTTCCCTATTATGTCACGAAACGTTCCCTCTTAAGTCGCCGCCTGTAAAAGTTTTAGAACTACGTTTGGAAATTGTACAATATGTTTTTTATTATTTTATTTGTGAAATATATACAATTTTTATTGAAAAAAATTATTGTGTAATACATTAAATATAGACACCTAACCTCTAAAATAGGTTAGGTGTCTTTTAAAAATATTTAACCTTTAAAATATTCATTCAAGTGGAAAATTGAACTTTGTCACGCACGACTGGGTATACTTACGTTGATTTTTTCGTTCAGCTGGCTCATTTTTCATTATAACAAGTGGTGTCGTATATCCCGAGAATAATACACCACCGTATATTCTAGGGTACCTATATCTCTAAATATTTCTTTTTGCAACTAAAAACACGAAAAAGTTGAGGTTATGATTGCGACTTAAGAGAGAATAAATGTCGCGACTTAAGCGAGAAGATGATGCACGGATTTGGTGAGTTAAAAGGGGTTCGAGTGTATTAAAGCCAATGTAAAGGTGCGGATAGACTGGCGAGCTACTTGCGACAAATTTCGCGCAAGTGACTTCCTTGGCTATTTACACTATTAGCAATATTTGTCGCAATTATGTGTCGGGCAAGTCCAGTGAGTTTTATCTTTCGCAAGTTCTCCAAAGTTCTCACATTGCCATTTACATTACCGGCAACTTTAATCGCGCCACCGCTCTTGGATGAGTGTCCCTAGAATTTTTCAGTATCCCATATAATATGGCGCCAGTGAGACGAATTCGTTTAGCAGCTGCTCTGTTAGTATTATGTAATAAATATAGTCAAAAAAGGAAGAAAATCCGGACCTGTTGGGTGAGAGACTGGATACTGAGGAGAGCAACTTATGGTGCTCACAATAATTTGGTTAAAGAGCTTAAAATCGAAGGTTCAGATAATTTAAGTGTCAAATGTCAAGTAAACACCACGGCAACTCGGATCGCTGACAACTAAGACAACGGCAAGCGCGAAATTTAAAATTCAATAAAACATTTCGTTTTTATTTACATTTTATTTCAATATAATTGAGTGGTGGTATCATTGTATTAATAAAATGCCATTCAGATAATGGCGTGAGAGGGAACTCGGTTGTTTAAAATTTTTTTTTTTTTTTTTTTTTTTTTTTTTTTTTTTTTTTTTTTTTTTTTTTTTTTTTTTTTTTTTTTTTTTTATTTTTTTTTTTTTAAAATTTTTAATTTAAATTTTTTTTTTTTTTTTTTATTTAAAATTAATTGTTTTATTTTAAGAGGTAATTTTTTTAGATATTATAAATTTCCAGGTACACTGCATCGGTGACATGCATCAGCTTTCATTTTGTACGAAGTATAGTTAGTTTATTCACTTTATTCCTCTATCTGGGATACATTTGTTTGTATGTCCCTCTCACTGAGTCGCATATATGTGTGTAATTATGGCCCGGGAAAGTATGCCATCACACAGAGCCGGCACTATACAACTCTATGATAATTAAAGTATAAACCGTATTTTTTAAGCGCATATTTATTGCCCCTGTATACCCACGCCACTGTCCGTGCGTAGGATGTTATCTCGAACGAAGGCTTCGTGGGACCCCGGGACTTCGTAATACACTTTCTCCGTAAGACGGCGAGCTATTCCAATAACAACCTGAAGGCAGGGTAACGGGTCGACCGCCGCATTGAAAACATTTTTTTGTCACGAGTGACTAACTCGTTCATTTATATATTTATATATTCGTTATTTACATATTACCTGATTTTGTGTGGATTTCTACAATAGTCTGTCGGTATATGTATGTTATCTCACGCCGGTATTCTGCTATCCATCGATGTGGTTTTCTGCCTGTTTGCGTAACTGGGTACTAGTCTCTTAAAGCATATCTTAGAGCATACCTGCGACAAATGGTTTTCAAGAATACCACGGGCCAAATTCATCGCAACTGCATCTACATACATACATTCTCGGTACACTGCAGGTAGTCCACGGCAGCAAGGTCATTGTAAAGGCACATGATGATCGATTTACTAATCGAAAACATTTTTGTTAGGATATGCACGGCAAAGGAATCGCAAACCCGACTAAATATCACATGCAAGATAACCCGTTTAAAACGACAAGACCTTCAAGGTCAAACCGCCAAAAAATCGTCACAACAAAACTGTGTTTTATTTTTATTAAATTTACTTTAGAAATTTCTACCACTTATCTGGTATTTTCAATATGCCTACGATACTTGCATAAGATGCAAGATCTGTGAATTTTTAATTTGTACCTTTAACTTCAGTAGATGTGGAAGGATCATTATCCCTCTAGCACCATATATACAGGCCAAATCACTCACGTTTAACGAGAATATATGCAGAAAGACTACTGGTCGTGGAAACGTATGCTCAAGCTGCGAGGACAGTCGGTGTTCCTGAATGGCACAAGCAATAAGTATATACATACATTATTAACACATTTTTACTCCCGTCTTTTTGATCGCTTATACATCATCTTCCGTCAATAAAATGATGGATTACGAGTCCGATCCTGCGTTACAACACACGTTTGGAATTCTACTAATATGTGGTGACACCACTTTATCTCCCTTCTTGTTGATCTCTCCATTGGTTCTACCTTATCGCTAGATCTGATAATCTTAAAATAAAACGCCTCTTAAAATCAATAATATAAACTTTATTTCTGTATAAAAGTACATTCTACGATTCTCTATATAAGTGATATTAAGCCAACAGAAACAACTCTAGCTGCTAGTTGATTGCAAAACGTGTTAGCTGGAGTCGAGAGGCCCTACTCGCTGGCAAAATACTTAAAAACGTCAAAGCACAAATTAAATTCCACAAAACTGAAGGTGAGGTACATCGCTATCAAATTTATTGCTATGGTTAATGTCACTAGATCACCCGCATGCCGTCCGTAGTTCTACGACAAATTATGCTACGATGCACGGGCGAAACACTCCAGAGATCGATTAATTCGTTCCATTTTAAATAGTTCTAGTCGATTTTTTGAAATAAGATGAAATGAAAGCTTTGTTCAGAAGCAAATCAGTAGGCGATAACAAATAAAGTAAATATTTAACATTCATGCTGGTTTTCGGATTTGTACTCAATTCATCTATTTACAAAATGATTTTTTCGTTAATTACTTTCATCCGTATTATATTTACAAACAGGAATTAATAACAAGTTTGTCTTTTCCTGTGAATGTCAGGGTAATTTTAATGAGACTAACTACCGACTTACTTGAAACGATACAGAATATGCTTATCAATGTTCATGCTACTCGCCATGTATCCCTTAGGGTATATAGTTCTTAAGTAAAAAAAAATGAGAATTCTGTCACACTCAAGATAATGCACAAGATCGCGCATAAATTAACACAAATTAGCGTATACAGGTATGGACAACATTCATTCCGAGATGGTAAATTAACAGCTGAAAGATTTGGTGTGGTAGGGAGTAGGCCAAGCCTTAAGCCACCTGTGATAGGTGCAGTTAATGTTGCATAATTTGAACTGACGAATGAAAAGCATTTAGGGGAGGAGCATATACACGGAAACCCTTTATTGTTTAAAGATGTAGATTTTCCAACCCTGTATAGCACTAATTTATACTAATATAATATATATGCAAATTTACATAACCTTATTCATCTATATGTGAGTGACAAAACTCCCATTCCCTCTCTACTTTCTTCCGTCATCAAAATTGCCCCGTTACTTTAAGCTACAGCGTTGTAACTTAATTTTGAAACAAAAAAATGTCACTCTACACATATTTACAGATGTCCAGTACCATAAACACCGTAACATGGCTGAAACTATTCGACGGTGGTCAAGAATGTACTTGCACATAAAAAATTTCATCCGACATCACAGGGTAATTTCAGAAATCAAACAACACTTCTTTAAAATGTCGACGCCCTTTATCAAGTAGACAATATTAGCAATACTAAACTCATACTCCTCTTAAAAAAAAAAAAACAAACAACGGTAAGTAAATAGTAATGACGAACAATTTAAAAATTATTCAAGACAAAGTCTTTGACGCTATGGTAATTTAGTATGTCGTTTTTGAGTTGTTTCAATTTGATGATGTACTCTTTGTGTATTTTGGTTTGTACGTTCTTGTAGCGTAAGGCAGTGGTGGCTTTGTCTAGGATGTAGTGAAGCCACAGCACATTGCTGTAAGGCTCGAAACGTTGCCAATTGTTCCTGAAAGTAAGAAATATATGAGATAAGTAGGAGAATGCTCATATAGAATTTTTCCTTTCAAAAATCAATCAATTAGTACATAAAATGCATCTAAATCTTCATACAAGCAAATCATTCACATCATTATTTGTTGGTTTGACTATACTTATAATATTTTTCGGATTTATTTACTTCAGATGAAAATTTGTACCAGAAAATTAACTGACAACCAAATGGACAGAAAAAAAAACTCTACTTACCCATTTTTTTTCTGCATCAGCTTGTAAATCTCAAACTGGTAGTCGCCCTCGGCAGTGAAGAGATCAGGATCGAGACTGAGGTCATTGAAGATGACCACTCCGTCGTACTCAATCCTGGATAGCGTGAAGTCGATTATGGAGACCTCCACGCCCTTGGTCATGATGTCGTAGTTTTTCCCGTCCAGACAGAAGCTGACCTTCTTGTTCCTGTCCACGGCGGAGAGCAGGACATTGCCCCAGTGCAGGTCCCGGTGCTCGAAACTTAGTTGGTCCTCGGCTATAGCGAGGGCGCACGCGACCTTCAATGAACAAAGAATAGTTGTCACATTGGGATGCAGATTGTTAAGCTTTTCCAAGGTTTTTCGAGAAAATTTTTGACTTTAAGATCCCCAAAATGCTCTTTTAGCGCCTATGAACTATTGCATTTACTTTATACGCTGTGTAATGCGGTTTTAATACTTTTTGGCTAGAGTAGTAGACGACCGTCCCTTTAAAATTATAGTTGACAATTTTTAAATGAACAACAGCTTGTAATTTCAAAATTTCTTGTGACTTGGTTAGTTTCAGGAAACCCACTGAACTCAAATTCAAATAAATATTCTATTCCCTTTAATAGAATATTTATATGTCACTAAAAAACATATCTTTAATATAAAAATATAAATAGTTCACCTACTTTCACATAACAAAAATAGGTAGAGGACAGTGCCCCTTTTTGTTACAATATGGTGCGTAACCTTAAAAGTGAACTTTTGAAGTTTTCTTATATTTTTCCAGGACTCATGAAAATAAAATAATATATTGTATGTATAGTCAAATTTTTATCACATTTTGTGGAACATATTTATTTAGATATTGAATCTGATTACATCATTCTATAAGAAAACATTCTTCAACCACAATTTTTTGTTCCTAGCAATATCAATTTTTCAAATACAAGTAATCAACTGAAAGCATTTTTTATTATTTCTCTGATTTGTTAAATACTTTTTTTTATAAACTCATTATCCATTTATCATTTAATCATTTATATAAATAATTATTGGAAATGATAAGCAAAATGCGTCAATTTCACGATACCAATCGCCTAGTTAATTGAATATGAACAAAAAAAATAGAATAAACAAAAGACAGCAATACTTTTAAATTGGTTTTAACTCATAAAAAAAGTAAACCGCAGTATTCAACAAAGTTAAAGATCCAAATATTATATAATATATTTGAAATATATTATATTTCTGCATTAAGAAACCCTGCAAATTTTATCCTATAAAAGTCGGTTCCCTGGTGCCAAATATTATCATATATTTTTTTATACTACTCACAGAATTGTCACACACTTACCACGCTTATCTGTAAAAATATCAAAATCAAATATGGCAATTAACATTAACGACCGACAACAAAGATAAACTCCCTTATTGTTTCTGTTTATCTATATTTTGATAGGGATTAACTACTAACAGAAAATAACTGAATAACTTACATTCCCCATAATTGTAGAAAATGAGACAAGAAACCATTTATCGCTTGACATCCGACTCCATGATTTCTGTCTTTCATTTCTATTGCTTTCATTATTTGAAAAATTTGTATTCGTCGTTTTATATGATACTAGCGACCCGCCCTGGCTTCGCACGGAAATATAAAAAATGGTTATTGTGGGTTATCCCTAAGAGATAGACATATACCATCGCAGACTTTTTTGTAGACCTTTTTAAGGTGTACAATATTGTAGTACATTATTTTGATATATCTCGTAGGGTTCAGCCAGCGTTTGCAATGTAAGCGCAAAAAGATGTGTTTATTTACGACATCACATTAGAAACCTCTAAAATTATCAGTGTTTCTCTACTATATTATGCATGTATTATACATATAAACCTTCCTCTTGAATCACTCTATCTATTAAAAAAAAACCGCATCAAGATCCGTTGCGTAGTTTTAAAGATCTAAGCATACATAGGTAGTTAGGGACAGACAGCGGGAAGCGACTTTGTTTTATACTATGTTATGATGGTAAAAACAAATGTTACTGCTTATCAAATGAAGCACCATTGCAAAGGAAAAGATTCGACGATTTTAAAGCTAGAAAGTCGAACAAGACGTCAAAACATCGAGCAAAAAATCAGGAATCAGATGAAAATCATTAGAAGTCTGTTGGTAGAGCGCGAACAAGCATTTTGACCATCTGTTCTTAAGTGGAACCAGGTCGCTACGTAAAAATAAATGCAATGCGATGAAATGCACATGGGTTTTTTTTCAACGCAAAAATGTTCATATCTTTCGTTTGATATCTCCGAAAAACACCGCTAGGCACTACAAAAAGGACTATGCCGGGCACTGTGCGGCTGGAAGAGACAATTTTCATTCCTCTTTTTTTTTGTGAATGACAATTTAACATAAAATTTCAAAAAAACCTGTGATAGGTAGTTAGAAAAATATTTCAATGTTTTTCGAGTTCTCACGCACAGCAAAAATTAGGCACCCTTGGCTCTTTGATTAAACATAATACATGACCTTTAATTCCCAACATATCACATCCTATAATATTATGAAGATAAAAATTATGTGGTCAGACCTACCCTACAGACGTAATTCAAATAATTATTAATTATTTATGTTTCTCAGTGGCAAGTAATAATTGAATAATTAGTCAGATTACTAGTTACAGGCTTTTTTTAGGAAAAAAAAACTAAAAACCAAATGTCAAATTTTAAAAAAATTCTAATATACATATATACTGACATACAATAAAAGCCATTTATTATATTTTGACACTGCTAGTAACGTATATCTGAATATAATGACCAAATTATAACACATTTGAGGACCAAAACCATGAATTATAAAAACAAAAATATGCAATAAATTATCAAAAACAAAAATTATTTGGGCATGAAGTAAAAACTTAGTCTCATTATTAAAACAAGACTTACCTGTTGAAACATCATATACGCCTGAACAGAGTTGTTGAAGACGAATGCCTCCAAGTCCTGCCCCCCGTTGGCCAGCTGCAGCACAATGTAGAGCTGTTCGTCTCCAAAAATCTCCGGCGAATCATTTTCTGAGCCACGCGTCTCGTCGTACAGGTCCCACAGGTACAGCAACTTCTCGGGGTACCTACCCTGGACGCACTGCACTTTCTGCACCTCGGAGAAGCCGCTCGTCGTGTTCTGCTGGCCATTTCTCAGGTTGCTGAGTTCCCTGCACAAAAAAAATTTTTTAGATGTTGAAATTCCAAATTTACAGAAACATATTTACGCCATGCTTTTTGTATATATTTGTTTGCTTTATATTTAATCATATATAACTAAATAAATGATTTTTTTCATTAAAAAAATAATATTTTATTATATCATTCCTGTAAAAAATTATGCTTGCCAAAAAAAGATTTAAAATCAACATGGAACTGAAAATAGAGAAAAAAAACTCACTGCGCTATGATGATTTCTGAAAAGATTTCCTCAAACTTCTTCTGCCTCTCGCCATTAACTATTAGGTCGCCCTCTATGGGAATGACCTTCATGACCGATGTTCCACCATTTGGATTCCTGAAGAGGAAGACCTCCCCATAGACTCCTTCCCCGATTTTCTGACAGTTCTGAAGTACACTGAGCAAAGAAAAACAAATGTGAATATTTTTTGACGTACTAAAATAGGTACGTACAAAAAATAGTAAAAACAACCATAAAATGAATGTGCTCCCAAACATGTTATTTTTTTTTTGTAATCCTTATAGTTTCACTATAAGACCTCAAAAATAAACCCTGTGAGAAAATTTCTCGCCATTTTATCATTGTATAGAATGTATAAAAAAAAATACAGCCTAAAAAATCATGATATAAGGTCTGCATGTTTCTTTCAGCCACCCCTTGTATTTTTTATTGTATTTTTACTACTTAATTGGTCTTTTTATCTACAAATTTAGGTCTCTTTACTAACCAAACATTCAACAAATTGTTATTAGGTACATTTGACAATTCTCAGTAAGCTATTACTTCTATGCGTTTTAACAGCCAATTATGAATTATTAATATCAGGAAAAGCTCCCGCAGCTGACTGGACGTACAGAATTTTCAGTTAACCGACGTCAACTCGCCAAAAATAATCAGATTTATATTAAAAAATTTCCAGACTCTATTTTTCTATCAACTCAACACAGACAAACGTAAATATTTGGCAAGGTAAATTGTCTGACCTCACCACAATTCATTTTTATCAACTCTTTTTATTCCGGCTTGGGTGATACTAATATTAGTATCACCCAATTCTCCTAAGGAGAATGTGAATTTTGAAACAAATTACAGATTCCACAATTTAAACTAAATACGAAAATGTGAGTTTTACACCACTTTTAAGATTTAAAATGGTGTAGTTCAACACGATGAACAAGATAGTGCCACTAACTCTATTTCGAATAATTATGAATAATGTGAGTTTTGCATCTGTACCCCTCATATCTGCCATAAATCAGGGGGTATTATAATTAAAGTTGGCATACGGCAACGCAACATATAGGCAACTCATGTAGCATGTGATGGGGGTCGCCTCGATTAATATTTATTTCAGTAGTCCCCTGTTAGCTGGTGCTGTTGTACAACCTCCGCTTTATATAATATGTTGAATAATGTGATATCATTTCATAAAAAAATATGGAAAAATGCAGAAGACTACTAGTTACTTTCATGTATTATATTTATGATGGGAACGCCTTTTGGTGTGACTCGTTTCTGCCAAGGTTATTTTTAATTGTTCTATAAAGAAAAAGACAACACATTTTGCTGTAAATTATTTGGGTATTTTTATTCATAATTGTATTAACCCTATAAGGGTAATGTAAAAATTTTAAGTAGATATCGTAACATTGGGTTGTACAGCCCGATATTACGCTTCATCTTACCACTGTAGGGGTAAGACTAAGTTCCTTTTCTGAAAACGAGGTACCTACCTATAAACATTATTTAGGCTTTTTATATAGCAACAATAAAAACTATGTTCCACTAACTCCATAAGAAAAAAATATGACCATCAATTTTGATGGTCAGGCAATCACTATTTCCCTAAATGGTCAATTTTTTTAGTACAACAAATACCTATTCGCGACATAAAACTTCCCATAACTTTTTCTAAAGTTTATTTTGTGAGCGTCCATTTTTTATTCTGAAAGGAACAACCTATAACTGCAAAAAAAGTACGAAGTGGTTATTTTGCGGTCATATTTTTTTTCTTGCGTAAAATCGTTAATCGATTCTACCAGTGATCGGGCGCCGAGACGTCGGTTCAGTACACGTTCAGTAATATTTTTTTTTATTAACGCTTTCCGCTGCCTCGCATCCTTCACCAGAGGCCAAGGCCAAATGCGATACGAAATACGAAATTAAAAAACACAATATAAACTGTGTGAAAGTTTTTGGTTCGATAATAAGTTAAAACTCTCGAAATCGTCGACTTATCTACATAATTCCATAATGATTAATAAAAGAATACGAAATTGCGGTTTGTTTTCTCGTAAAAATGAAAGTCAACTACATTCACGTCTCCACGACTGACAAAAACGTTGCACAATTTCATTTACACCTATCACGTTTCGTAATCCCGCCGAAACTTAAAAAATCCATAAAACCTACCCCCAATTATTTACAACATCAAATGTACCTATATCAATTAAGTATATTTAAACAGTATTTACTACTATTTAAAAGAAAATAGTAAAGGCGCCATTTTAGCAACAGTGACCCGCTTCCCGCTTACCTCTTCGGATAGCATTCCTCGAACGGCAGGGGCTCCGTTTGACCGCATCTTCGCAGAACTAGTTCCCTGGCTGTGACCGGCGCCGAATTTTGGATAACGGAACTCCTCTTGCTTATCGATAGACCTCTAAGGTTGTCTTCCAAATTATCTTCGAGAATTTGATCTGACACATAACCTGATAAAGATTCATACGTAGTAATGCACATACACTTGGATTTAATGCGGGGTTTTTCCGTGCACAGATGCATGCAATGATCGTTTGACGAATGAACCGCACTCCCACTAGGAACGCAAATGAAATTTCAACCACAAAATACAGTTAATGTCGAGAGGACCTTTTGATTTGCACGTGAATCACTCGAAGATAAGCAACAAAACCTTGAACGGGCCACGCCGTACTGCGTAATTCGCTCTCTCTTTCTCTCTCCGCCGCCCCCCACCGACGAATGACGTGTTTATTATTCTCAACGTCCTCCATACAGGTCGGAATGTGGCCAAACAGGCGTATGGTGGTTGTTAAAATCACGTACACATTTTACAATTTAGTTGAAAGATATGTATGTAGAAAATTTGGATTCACAATTTTTTTATTAATAAAGTGATATGCAAGCATTGAAAAATATTGTTTATTCTATTTAAGAACAAAATAAATTGTATGGTAATTTGTTTTCATTCGTTAGTCATCTTTTTTATTATAATACGTTTAGATTAGTTCTATGTTTCTTTTATTTCTGTTGAAGTTGTGCAAATTCCGGAAAACCGTCAACGAGATTTAGAACAGACTAAAAGGAGTGTGCCAGCACGGGGGGTGAAACTAGCATTCACGACCTCGCAACACGCTACCAGTGCGATGTTGCCAGATACACCTTAAATCGTAATAATTTCAGCAACAAGCTGATGCGATATTTTGCTATGTAAGATATATCCCCTTACATGCATTAAATAAAGTAAAGTAAGTGATACTAGACATTTTGAATAATAATAATAACAATAATAATGCTTTTCAGAGATTAAATAATTGATTTTGAAGTTGGCATATTTTTATATATATTCCCCTAATCTTGGGAAAAATTATAAATAACAAAATGGCCGCGTCGCATCGGTGGCAGCAATCCCATAGGTATATTTGCCTAGGCGATCCATACCCAATAGAATCGCGGCATTTTAATTTAAAACTTGATTGTTGTTGTTTTAGGAAGCGTCCCTAATGGAAAATTTTGATTCGCATCAAATTGTTTTGTGCAATATTTCGTGATACAACTATTATTTATCTTCTGATTGGCATTTAAGGATATAATATAAATTATTCTACTTATTGGTAAGTAAATACTGTGCTAAATTACTTATCTAACTTATAAATGATTAGTATTACAAGAACATAATAAGATGTGCATGCAAAGAATGAAAAGATACGTGTAATTTAATTAATTGTTAGGTTTAGCAAAGTTCCTTCTAGTTTACTCTTAATATGAAATAGTCTTGTAAATAAGCATGTGTACATATTAAAAAATAGAAGTTCCTTAGCGTTTGAACCTTAAAATTGTACTTAAAGAAATTTTATGTCTTTAGAGTGCTCTTCATTGTATAGAGCCATGCAACAACAAGCGTTCTACTTCATCAGTAGGAAGTATGTTCACGATGTCCAGCAGGTATGTCCAAGTTAAATAGAACCTAATCTCGATGTGAAAATTTTCTTATTTTAATCTCCTTTGACTTTATTTGTTTTCAAATAATTTTTGTTTACTATGTCAATATGTTTTGATACTGTATTGTTTTAAATGTTTAATAATTGTAGAAATAAATAATTTCAAGAAAATTGTTTTTATTTATTCCACCTTGAATGATAAAATCATAAAGTGGGGTATGGTTACAAATCAATTTTTTATGCAGCGACAACGAGTTTGCTGTATGAAAAATTGAATTGTAAAATGAAGTTAGCGATGCCAATGCAGGGCTACGCATTTCGATTTAACGTCGCGCATGCGCATTATGAAAAACTGGCCACCGGTGCATATGGCGGCCCCGATGCGTGTTTCCATCCTTATCTATGGAGATTGCCCTACTTCTATTTAGATGTTTTGTGGTGCCAATGTGTATATTGTCGTATTGGCATACCTAATTCAACCGTGCAGGCGCTGGGCTAATGCTGAGGCAAGCGGTAAATTTTTGCAGACCGCTAGCCCAGCGATCCACTTCGCAGTCACCATTTTTTTCTAGCCAAATTTTTGCTAGACAAGCCAACGGTATTTTTGACAGGTTTCAAAAATCACTTTTGACAACACCTAATGCCGCCATAACCTTCATTATTTTTAAAACATTCTGAAATTACGTCTAATGCGAAAGCATCTAATCTAATGGCAAGATGTGATATTGGCGTAACCGTTAACAAAGCAAAGTGATTTTTTTTATTTGGTTTCGTATGTTAAAATTACTGTTTGATTGTAATGGTTATCTGTTTTTTTTAAGAGCTAAACACTATTATAACGAGCCATCCAAAAATAACGAGTCATCAAAGCTGGATGAGCAAAAAAAGAGATGTTCTATAGGCCACACATAATTGAAAAAAAAAAGGATTAATATCCCTCCAGAACTCGCTGTGTTTTATAAAAATTTCATGAACAGTTATTTTTACGAAAACTATAGTAAGGACGATAGAATTATGGGTTTTTATGATATTTTTGGTTCCTAGAAATTTTTCATGTCTAGGAAACATTTTTCCAAAATGGCTTAGTTAATCAAATAAATACTCTGAAGTTTTTCCTTTAATATGAGCAAGAACTTTGAACGGGATTTAATATTTTCGGATATTCAGATTTTTTTAAAACAGTTGCAGTTTTAAAACAATGCTGTAGTACAAATTATCAGAATTTAAGCAACCTACAAAAAGTGGGTATATCATGGCTTTCATTGCTGACTGTACATATGTATATGTGTATCAGTGGCGGCTGGTGGAATTTGACATGCTCGTATTTCCGTAAGGAGGCATGGGACCCATACCATATTTTAGGGAGTGGTTACTAGACCGAAGTAGAAGGCTGTAATGGCAAAACATCTTCAGGGAAAAGTTGCAAATTTTTTTTTACAAAAATGGCTGCCTCCGGGCAGATCTTGGAAACAGCTTGCAAAATATTGGCAAAATATTTTTTTTCATAATCACCGAGTAAATACATTTTTTTATACTTGATTTTTGCAAAATTCTTATTTTCCTTCCGAGATAAACAAACTCGAAGTACTGTAAAATCTCATAGACGAAATGTGATGAAATAAAAATTCAAATTTCCATAACTTTTACAGATCTCAAAATTTCGAGAAAATCACAAGTAAAAAAAAATTGTATTGACTCGGTGATTATTTTTGGAAATATAAGTTCGCAAGTTTTCCCTGAACATTTTTTTGCCTTCTAGTGTGGGTCCCATGCCTCCTTAAGAAAATACGAGCATGTCAAATTCCACCGACCGCCACTGATGTGTAGTGTTTCAACATTAAAAAAAAAACTTTGCAAGCAAAAACATTACATACATTGACGTACAGGGTATTTTATTTTGTGCTTGCTTTGTTTATCATCTTAAATGTTTAAAATCTTAAATCTAGCAATTACATCTTTAATTTTATTGTGTTCCTTTTTAAAAAATCCTAAAATTTTGTTTCATTTTTAAATGTTTGATTGACTAATCATTAATGAACGAATGGGCTTTGTATTATAACGGTAAAATAATACAGCGGATAGTAACTAACTTTTAAACAATAGCAGTTCATTTTCATTATTTTCGACAAATAGAAACTCGTTAAAGATACTATATTTATATGTACGTCCCGGCCCGTATTGCAGCGCTGTCGGCTACGTGCGGTTCAACGATAACGTGACTTCAAGCGGCTTTTGATTGGTCCAAAACGAATTACTACCAGGTATTTAAATGGGATAATTTTTTCTTGGTATTATGGTAATGGTAATACCAGATGCAACAAATTGCCACAGTGATTTAAAATTAAAAGTGAGTCAGGCTTATTTCCACTATTACAATATAAAATATAATCGCTGAACGATTTTTACTTCTAGTTTCTGATAACAGCGATAACTGATAAGTTAATGTTAAGCAACATTAATTTAGATTGCTTAACTTTAAGTTTTAATGTTTCACAAGTGCAATATTTAACTGCACGTTGCACTTGTAAAATTAAGAGAAAAATTAAGGTTTCAATTATTTTTCCGTTTACTCTGGGCAGGCAAGATGCAATCACATGCAATTTTATTCAAGTTACAAAGGTAGTACATATGTACGTGGCTAGTACACTTGTGTAAGAATAGCCTAAGGACAAAAGCTATCATCGACAGAGCAATGAATGGCAATTACATTTTTAAACACGGTGACCTAAAATGACAACAAAACGCAGTGACCTAAAATGATACTTTATTTACATTAATGTAAACAAAGTAGTGAAGTTTTTCTACTACACAAATAAAAGTTTTTCTGCTGAGTGACAATATAATACGTGTACAGTATGTACATGATTAGTTTTTATATGTTATTGCGAGTTTATTTTTGAAATTAGAAAATAGTTCTTCAGACAAGTTATAGAGTTTTGCATACATTTTTATAACACGATATGAGAAAAAGCAATTGAACATCAGAAATCATAAAACTTAACCAAAGACCTGTTTTTTTTTTAAAGGAACATCCTACATATTATTGCATATTTTGATTCCTCTAATTTTTCCCTTTTCAAAAAATATAATTACATGCCTATGTTTGCTTTGGCAGGTCGCGACATATGTATGTACATGTACCATTTGAAAATCAATAAAAAAACTGGACCATTTGACAAGTTATTACGAAACACTGGACTTGTTCCATGAAAAAAAAGTCCAGGAACGCCGATGGTTCCAGTACCCACTCCAAGTTATTACGAGTCTATTACTGAAATTAGAAAAAAAAAATATTTAGACAAAAGTTTGCATACATTTTTATAATATGGATTTGAGAAAAAGACAATTGAACATCAGAAACCAAAAAACGGAACGAAGGTTTTGTTGTTTTTTTTTTAATGGAACACCTATAATAAACTATATATAGACATCCAAAAAAAAACGTCATCAAAGTTGGCCGAGAAAAAAAGACGTATTTCTATTCTTAATCGAATTTATAACCTTATTTGCTTGTCAAGACTGACATCATATGACAGCCATTGTTTATGTTACAAATTATGACGGTCACTTGTCAAACTTTTGACATAACCGAAAAGCTTAGACATGACCGCCATTTCCATCTCTCTCGTTCATAGCCAGAGTTGATGACGTTTTTTTTGGATGTCTATATAATTGCATATTCTGATTCCTTGAATTTGTTTCCGTCTCAGAAATATATAACCGTGGCTACCATTGACGTCTGGACCAGAAAAAAAATAAGGAAGAAGAAAAAAGAAGAACTGTCATTTAAAAATGATTGAGCTATATTTCATTAATTTATAGTGTTTAGCAAATAGGAAAAGTTTGAAGTTTTTTTATTTATTTTTAAAAGAAATATGTTGCGACCTGCTGAAGTAACATAGGCATGTTAGATATTTTTGAAAATCAAAAAATTCAAGGAAATAGAACATGCAATAATATACAGTGTTCCATTTTAAAAAATACTACCTAGATTCAGTTTTATGATTTCTGATGTTGAAATTTTTTTCTGATATCGTGTTATAAAAATTATGCAAAACTCTATAACTTGTGTCTGAAGAACTATTTTCTAATTTCAATAATAAACTCGCAATTACTTGTCAAATTATAAACACTAACCCTGTACATGTGTTCAGAGCAGAAAAATTACGAAATTATAAAATGACTTAGGCTGCCGAATAGATACCGGGTCAACGCGAGTAATTGTGAAAAAGGTAATTGAGAACAGATTACAACTGAATTAAAGATGTGTAAACATTGTTACTAATCTAAGGCACCATAATATAGTGCTCTAGTTGGAACCTATTTTAGAGTGATATGTAGTAACCCCTACATTTTAAACAAATCAGGCGATTTTACAGGACAATTTACATTTCTTAACTAAATTTGCATCAACAGTTGAAAAAACAAATAACAAAAAGTGAAGCATTTAATAATTATTAGAGAATTCAAGAATATTAAAAATCTGTTTTTTTTTTTTTTGTTTTATTAAAAGTAAATTATGAACATAAAAATGATAGTTCCGTTTACTCTATTTTGAATTGTGGAGAGAATTGAAAATGAAAATATAGGGCAACTGACAAGTTTCATTCATGTACTCTTATGTAGGAAGTAAAATGCCTCGTAATGATGTTAATATCCCGTAAAATAAATTCGGGAAAACTTTCAGACTAGTCTTCTGCTTACTACTCCTTGAGATACATATGTACATAATTCGTGAGCTTACTGCAAAAATATTTTAAGTCCATATCTTACCAGACTAGAAATATCTGAACTATGAAGCCAAAAATTAGTAGATTAATTAGAATAATTACAATGCAATTTTTACTGCCCTTTGAATTTGCTATAGCTTTGCAGTTTTTCCTACACTAAATAGTTGGATGGAAAAACCAGTTTTTGCTTTAAAAAAAAAAAAACGTTAATGTTAGATATCTCGATAATTACTTTTTCGAACATAATGAATTTTTGCAGTAACCGCATGATATAGATATATCAAAAAAAAAAAACGTCATCAAATCTGGGTATGAACGAGAGAGATGGAAATACCAGTTACGTCGAAGCTCGAAGCGAAACGTCAACCTTTTAACAAGTGACTGTCACAATTGTACAACAAATGACTGTCATATAATGTAACAGTTTTGACAATTAAATAAGATTATAAACTTAAAAAAATTCGTCTTTTTTTGTTCGGCCGAGTTTGATGTTTTTTTTTTTTTTTTAGATGGCTCGTTATTTAACAGACCAACTAGACTAAGCGATACAGACACACTGTCAAAGCCAAGTGGACGTCCTAGCGAGGTCCTGGTTCATTGGCTCGTAGACAGCAGTCCGTAATCGTTTGTAGATTTTGCTAGGTGAATATCTCCCGTTGTTTATCAAATTTCTTTTGCATAATGCGAAAAATCATGGGTGCATAGTGGTGGAATGTAAAAGCTAAACTTAATGTGTTCGTGACATGACCTGAAAAGAAGTATTTCTTTCTTTAAGTAATTAAAATGAAATTTAATAAATATTGTCAACTATCAGTTCTCCCGATTCATATATTTCCAGAGTAGGCTTATAGTTTATGTGCCCTCAATTGTGTTGCCACTGAATATCGGTAATATTGTAAATTTTTAAATTAAAGTATATAATTTAAAAATTATTGACTAATCGGACGTATAGTTTTCTGTGTAAAATAAATCTGCCGTTTGAGTAAATTGAATATAATAATGTTTTTATTTTTCTGAATACGGCCCTGTTTAAGTAGTAGAGGATTGTCACCTTCCAAAACTGGGATTCACGGATTTTATATATAGAAGATATGGCCACGCTTGGTCTACTTGGTCTGTAATCTGATTGCTTGCTATTGTGCTAGACTGTTTGACACAACAACAAATATACAAATATATATGGTGTAAATTGACCATGGTGACAATTGCCATAGTAGAAAAATGTTTTATTAGACCAATGATGAGCGACAATAGTTCACTTAAAATTGAAGCTAATATCTCACTAAAAACTGAAGGGTAGTTAATACGAAACTTTATTCGTTTTTGACTCATAATTCTTAGACCAGAACATATATTTTAAATCTAGATACACCATTTTGAGGATAATTAAAAAATAAATAGAATCTTGTTCTTCTTCAAAATTTTAAAAGTTTCGATTTTTGTTTCAAACGATTTTTGTGACAATTGCATTTAAGATTATCTGATTTTATTTTTTCGATAAGAGATGGCTACGGAAAACAAAAGCGTATATCTGAATAATTCATAAGCGGTAGATGTCACTTTGATAGAAAAGTAAAAAATTATTAGCAGTTTAAAAAGACTAGTTGGCTTTGAAAACAGGTGGCTCCGTAGAGATGCATATTTGTATAGTGTGTTAAATCGACATAATTTTGAGCCAGAAATACGCTATTAAATGTACGACGTATCTTTTAGAAACACCCTGTATATTGGCCGGCCCAACTAGGGCTGCTGTGATTATAAGAATGGTAAAAGTATGATAATAATTAAAACTTTAAATGTTTTACAGCCTTTGTTTCTATACTTTAGCATTAAAAGTAGTATAAATATTTATTGTAACATGAGAAATTATTAAACACTAATGAGAAAACAAAAATTAAATGAACTAAGATGCTTTGGAAAATATTAGTAATAGAACAGTGATTTATAAAAGGTAAAAATAAAAAATAGAGATATAATGCACTACATTTTTAAGTATTAATCAAAATATCTTAAAATAAATGCTAATAAAATGAAAGAAAAATCATACTTACTGGTGGTGTGCGCGTAATTCTCCAAAACAGACACCTCCTTTTGAGGGTCTATAGCTGGCGAAGCTGGTACTACCCTTATCGAGCACCTCCTACGCGTCAGCTCCATCGACTGCCTCGCCAAGTTGCACTTGGTGCAGATACAGTAATTCCCTACAAAAGAAAGATGCCATATCCCATTTTTTAACAATAAAAAATAAGCTTACCTTCCCTGGCGACGCAAGTGCCTTCATTCATCAGATTCACCATCAGAGTGCTCCTCTTGAAAATCGAGAGGGACCTCCGCCACAGCTTCCCAGCTTTGAGCAGCAGCGTTTTCGACTGGCGCTTCCTCCGATTGGCAGGCAAGGGCATCCTGAATCCATCAGCATCGACGTGACTGGTTTCCAGCACCGAACTGTCGATTACATCTGAAAATTCTTGCGAGTGGGAGACGTCGATACCGATCGTACGATCGGGAGTGAGATTCGAATTACAAGGCTGTGATTTTTCAGTAATAGATGTTTGCCTTGAGGTATTGCTGTCCATTGAGGAGGTTAAATCGATAACATGGCTGTTAGCACCAGGTAAAACATTATTGTTCGCTTTATTTTTCCATGGCAACTTTACCAAATTGACTATCAGTTCCTTATCTGGCTGCTGCCCCTGACCGTCGTTCATCACAAATTTGTGGGTATTAGATTCTGAAGATGATCTCATTACGTCCACGAAGAAATTTTCAAACTCCTCCCGCTGCTGACTTGACTGAGGTTCTCAGACTGAGTCCCGTTCAACAATTTATTTCCCATGGGAGCTGATTTTTCTGGACTTTGCGTGACGCTAACAAAGAAATTTTCGAATTTTTCTGCATCCGTTACTTGGCTATTCTTGCCCAAAGATTGTAACATTTGGTCCTTACTTGCCATATGCTTTGAACTACCGGATCTTTTTGTGACGTTCACGAAAAAGTTCTCAAAATCGGCAGCCGGAAAAATAGGGCTTGTTTCGGTCACTAACTGGTTGGCAGAAGTATTTTCAGAAATGGAGATCGCAGCCGCATCAGCAGCGTTTTTCTCTGAAAAGGTTATAGTTTTGTTTTCTTCATCGTTCTCAGCCTTTTTCTTCAGTCTCTGACTTTTTAAATCACTCGGACTTGTCGCATATTTTGGTCTTGAGGATCTCTTGGATATTTCGAACGATAAATTTTCAGTAAGAGAGTTTGTACTCGGAATTTCTAGACTTTGATCCTTTATCGACGATTTTCTTCCTAAACCTGATTTATTACGTACTTCTGGCAACAAACTTTGTGGTCTTGGTACATTCTTAGATTGCCGATGATAAGAATTTCTGTCTATGACATCGGATTTAATTTGTGATGAATTAGTGTTATAAGATTTTTGAACATAGCTCCCTGATGTTTCAAATAATGACTTACTACCGTCTGACGTCTCCGTTTTGTCAGAAATCAATGAGCCAACATTACTCTCCGAATGTGGTTCCGAAGGAACTTTTGTTATATTTACAACAAGATTTTTAGGTAGGAAACAGTTTAAACTTGAAAATACTGAAATACTATCTGAAACACTAAGGTTATCTTTATTCGAAAAACCTAGGAAATCAGTTAAATGATTCCTCTTTGCCTCCTCATTGTTGTCTCCTTCCTCAAAGTGACTGCTTCCCTGATCTAACCTTGTAATCAATGAGTTGATGTCTTCATCTGAATTTAAGCTATCAAGATTGTTAATGTTAATTCTGGGTATGCATACTATTAGCTCCTTTATTGAAATTTCAGGGTGACCTTTATAGGTTGACTCCTGTAAAGAGTATCGTCTTTTGTGGTTCTTCGACACGTCCTTGGTAGGTTTCTGGCTCTGGTCTGATATCAGAAATGAATCAGTCAATCTTCGACGTCGTCTGGTAATAAAGTTAATAGGTGTTTCTAGCTGATATCCTACTTTCTTATTGAAGCTATTCACATTGTCAGTTACACCAAGTATGTTTTTATTTTGGGCTTCATAGGATTCGAAATCGTGTAAACTGTAACTCTTCGTCGAGTTTTTGTTAGTTCTATTTAAGGATGGATCTGTGGTTGATTTATTTTTGCTCTTTCTGGACATACCAGTTATGTTAGATAATTTTAAAACTTTTCTCCTTCTCAATGTAATAAAACTTTGCCGTGACGTTGCACCATCTACAGTACCCGAGGAAATTGGCTTCCGATAAAAAATTATCTTTTGATTACTACAATTATTCTTTATACCTTCAAAACTTTCAAATTCATTTGTCAAATGATGGTGAACATTTGTATGTTGTTTACTTTCTGTATCATTTGAGATATACTGGCTGCTTGTGATTGATCCTGTCTTTCTTGGAGTAGAACTATGTGGAAGAGAATTACCTGTATTAATATCTATATATTCGACTTGGCAGACAGATTTCTCAAGAAAACGTGTATCATTTATCGGAGAAATTGTATGGTTAACGATCTCCTTACTTTTCATGGGCATGAGCGGTGTACTGCAGTGAATTAATTGCTTTTCACGGAAAGTTTTAGTGAAAATGGGATCAAAAGATTTCTCGTTTTTATTAACAATAACGTTCCCTTTTCCTGTGTCGTTAAATAACTCTACTTCTTTTCCTTTGGGTAATTTAATATAACTTATCGAGGTCGCAACTGCTTTAGGAGCACACTCTACTTCCAGACTAACATCTATTTTGTCCACGGTAGGTTCTACCAACTGGGGAATTAAAGAGATGCTATTATTGTTTCTGGATTTTTTTGTTTGGGATTTATCAGACATTGAATTATTAGTAATTTCTTCTATCGATGCGTTCCTTTTTCTTCTCCTAGTTATGATAGGAGAATAGTAGCTACTGATTTCCTGTGATCTTGCATGACTAGCACCGGCTTTTTTTGCATTTCGTGGAGATTTCAATTTCACCTTATTGGAGGCCATTCCCCTGGCTATTTTATCGAATGTGTCTTCTGTTGAAATATGGAAAGAATCATCTCCTAACAATGTTTCGCCCCTGCATCTTCGAGGTAATTCTTTAATCAACACCTTTCCTCTCTTATTTTGCCTTGCTTTCGCCTTGTTCTTTGCAAAAAGTACATTGATGGCATCAACAGAATTATTTACAATGGTTCTACTTGATCTACCATATGTTTTAATTTTTTTTACTGGTACCATTTTTTATAGTTTCATTCAAAATTTTATGTATTTGTTAATTTGTTTATGTCCATTTCGAACTAATTTGACAGAAACAATCTGAAACCTGAAACAATTGGCAGCACCAATTTCAAAACGGAATATTGACTGTGAAGTTAGACGCACAATTGCACCTACCTTTATAAAATAAACAATATACTCGAACCCCTCTTAAGTCGCCCAATTCGTGCATCATTACCTCGCTTAAGTCGCGAAATTCAGCCTCTCTTAAGTCGCGATCGTAACCGCAACTTTTTCGTGTTTTAGCTGCAAAAAGAAATATTTAGAGATATACCACAGCACTTGTTATAACGAAAAATGAGCCAACTGAACGAAAAAATAAACGTAAGTATACCCAGTCGTGCGTGACAAAGTTCAATTTTCCACTTGAATGAATATTTTAAAGATGAAATATTTTTAAAAGACACCTAACCTATTTTAAATCAATAAATGTATTACACAATCATTTTTTTCAATAAAAATTGTACATATTAATGCGAGAATCCAATTTCCAAACGTAGTTCTAAAACTTTTACAGGCGGCGACTTAAGCGGGACGGTTTCGTGAAATACTAGGGGGAAACGTGGTGAAATAAGAGAGGATGTGAATTAAGCGAAGGTGAAATAAGAGGGGTTCGAGTGTACATACTAGGGCTAGAACAAAAGTCTCGGATACCGACCAATTAATAATTACATATGTACATATAATATATATATATATATGTACATATAATATTTAAGGCATTTTTCTTCGAGATGGCCGGTAGTGTATGTCTGGGATGTGACGTCTTGTGACGTAATGTCTAACATTAATGTTTACTTGTTTTATAAAACTTTTGTCTTGTTTTTCATTCGTTTTGTTGTTTTTAATATCATTAACAATGTAATATTTTTCTCTTATGGAACTATAGGGCCTGTTCTTCAATCCAACGTTTTGGTGTGGTGGATTTCATCAAGCCAATCCGAGGGCAGGAATTGATTAAATCGACCAATCAGAATCTAGTGGTGCAATCCACCACACCAAAACGTTAAATCACAGAATGGTATGAATGGTGGTATTCTATGTTGAATTAAAGAACACGCCCATACTAAAATAAGGACCCACGCCATAAATGTAACGGAAATTACATCAATAGACATCGCCACCCTGTAGCGATGTCTATTGCAAGCCTCAGGGCTTATTACAGGGTCGCACTAGCCCAACCTACGTATAATAGACTGGTGTTTTACCTTGTTTTATGCTTAGTTTATGTTAACAAAGTGGCGCAGGAAGGTGATGGGTAGAAAACAATTCCTTGCTGTTTGTCGGAAGCTGAATGGCCGGACTAACACAAATACTATAAACTAATGTAAACTGTTTATAGTACTAATTCTAAGTAAATGATTTAAATAAAAAACTGAAGTGTGGCTACACCTACGTGGCGTATCCAATACGGGCATTAACCCATTAACCGGTTAATTTACTGGCCTGTTAATCTAATTAATATATAGAACAGGTATAATATAAGTAGGTATAATATATCTTTTACCTATTTCTGTATAAATTTGTAGTGAGCCCTGATGAAGGAGAAATAAAGCTCCGAAACGTTGACAAAAATCGAATATTTGTTATTTATTCCTGGACCTAATCCAACCAACAAAAAAAAAACTAACAGAGAAGAAGGTCGCTAAATTCCCCACAAATCTAATTAATTCACTGGCAAAAGAATGCTGAATCACCCACAAGAAAGTCTGTAACCTGAAGAGCTTCAGATATAAATTTGAAAAGTGTATAGGATGAAGAGGTATATCCTATATGGACATTAATCCGTTTACAAATTGAAACAACTCAAACAATTCTCTTACAGCATGAAATCAAAGCATTCTCGGGTAATTTGAAATATCCATAATATGTCGTCAGATAATGATATTCCATCAATCAGAACTGGGGATATTTTTTCTGCAGAAGAATTTATCTGAAATGCCCGCCAATAGGAGCCGTGGATTCTTTCGGTTATTCTTTCGACAACTCGTAGAGTTCACGTTTACACCGAGTGTAAAAAAATAAGTCCCTGATAATTCTACTTAACTTAACTGATCAACTAATTTTTTAAAATATGGAGTTTTTTTCACGCCAACCAATCAAACTCACGACACATGTTTTATCCCGCCCACCCGCATAGTTGGTGGACGGTCTAGGTCTAAAATGTAATGGCAATTGTATTACACACGATTCCCTCTTAAGCCACCAAATCCGTGCATCATCTTCTCGCTTAAGTGGCGAAATTTATTCTCTCTTAAGTCGTAATCATAACCTCAACTTTTTCGTGTTTTTAGTTGCAAAAATAAATATTTAGAGATATACCACAGCACTTGTTATAATGAAAAATGAGCCAGCAGAACGAAAAAATAACCGTAAGTGTACCCAGTCGTGGGTGACAAAGTTCGATTTTCCACTTGAATGAATATATTTTAAAGGTTAAATATTTTTAAAAGACACCTAACCTATTGTAAAGGTTAGGTATATTTAATGTATTACACAATCATTTTTTTCAGTAAAAATCGTACATATTCATGCGAGAATCCAATTTCCAAACATAGTTCTAAAACTTTTACCGGCGGCGACTTAAGAGGGACAGTTTCGTGACGTAATAGGGGAAAACGTGGTGAAATAAGAAGAAATGTGAATTAAGCGGGAATCGAGTGTATATGACACCCACCCCATATGTGCTGCATGTTACCGAGTTTTTCCCAGTTCAGTAAGTCCCATCTTTTATGATCCTCACGTCCGCGTTCGGAAATTCCGGCTTATCGCATGTAACACTGCATTTACCTATTCAGCATTCCCGCATGAGACCGACGCATCCAAACCGGCAATCCAGAAAAAAAAAGACAGGCATCAAAGTTAGCCGAGCAAAAAAAGACGTATTTCTATTCTTAAATTTATATTTTAAGTATCTTAAATTTGTAATTTAATTGTCAAGGATGTTACATTTGCCGTGTTTCTTTTACCCAACATTTGATTTCAATTTAAGTTTGGTGAAGTGAATTAAATTGAAATGAAATGAAAACTAAGAAACACCTAAAAACGAAGTTAGGATGATTTTTTTATTTTAGTTATAGATTATATAGAAAATTACAAATCAGAAGAGAAAACTATGCAAACCCAATCATTGTGAAGATATATGGTATATTTTCACTATTTCTTCTGATAAAATCGTACATGAGACAGCTAACACTGAAAAAAATTGTAGATATCCACTGTGGAGCCCAAATTATATTGCTATGGACAACGGGCCTAAGGCCCCCTGCACAATTAACATAAACGTAAAATTAACCGTAACCACAAAGATGGAGTATATGAAAATAATGTTCTTGTCTACAACTAATTCAGTTAACATTAGCATTAAGAATGACCTTCGATCGTCAATAACCGTAAACATAAAGATGAAATTATTTTATCTTTACGCTTAAAATTACGTTTTGCCAGTTTCGCCAACCTTGTGTCTGTACTCTCGTGAAATATGGGTTAATTAACACTAATTAATATTAAATTACTACAATATTAGTTAACAATTCGATATCCATCATTTCTTCTAATTCCAGTGTCGTTTCTGATTTTTCACACAAAATGTTTAATTCAGTGAAATTGGCTAAACTGAATCCTCTATGCGGGAGTTTTAAAATATACACGATTTTACGCAGATTTGTTGTGGACAAAACATAAAAATTACAGTTACGCTTATGGTTATGGTTGTGGTTAGCTCAATTGTGCAACAGGACTAATGGTGGGTTCATGCAGAAATTTTTAGTAATAAGAATAAGAATAGTAATAAGCATAAAAGTTAAACCTTCGTTTTATAATGACCCAGTTCATGCAGTAAACATAATATTTAGTAATAATTTTAAAAATAAGGATTTGCTGCATGAACTGGGTCATTATAAAACGAAGGTTTAACTTTTATGCTTATTACTATTCTTATTCTTATTACTAAAAATTTCTGCATGAACCCACCATTAGTCACAAATAATTTCATCTTTATGTTTACGGTTATTGACGATTGAAGGTCATTCTTAATGCTAATGTTAACTGAATTAGTTGTAGACAAGAACATTATTTTTATATACTCCATCTTTGTGGTTGCGGTTAATTTTACGTTTATGTTAATTGTGCAGGCCTAAGAATTAGTGGTGAGTCGTTCAGTTCGGAACGTTCTTTTGGAACGGTATTTTGTTGGAACGACTCAGAACGGTATTCATTTCTCGCGGAACGCGTTATTTCGGAATGCGAGTAGACGGATACACTCGATTCCCTCTTAAGTCACCAAATCTGTGCATCATCTTTTCGCTTAAGTCGCGAAATTTATTCTCTCTTAAGTCGCAATCATAACCTCAACTTTTTCGTGTTTTTAGTTGCAAAAAGAAATATTTAGATATACCATAGCACTTGTTATAATGAGAAATGAGCCAGCTGAACGAAAAAATCAACGCAAGTATACCCAGTCGTGCGTGACAAAGTTCAATTTCGAACTATTAGGTTCTCTTCAGTACGATGTACTACTGAACATAGATTAGATGGTAAGATTATTATTAGGTATTTGTTAAATCAATTATTATCCATCATTATTAAAAGTATATATTGATATATATATACAGAGTGTAACATCTGATTACTATATATTGATATATATATACAAGTGATCAAGTGTTTAAATATCAGTAGAATCGTAGACATATGTATCTATCTTCACTACCAAAATAAAATAGAACTACCAGTACTAAGAAATAAAATTTGAAGTGCGAAGAAAATTTGAAGATAAATAGATATGAGCAGTAATTCTACAGTACCTACTGCAAAATTTAAATTAAAATATTCTCATAAAACCTGTTACGAAAAATAAATTCAATAGAAATAATAAATAAATAAATACATAACCTGTATTCCAATGAAATTGACATTGACTAGAAAATTAAAATAGATCCTAATTGTGCCTCGTGACTGAACGAAGTTGGAAAAACGATTTATTTTTAAATGAAGGATTTCTAATATTTCTGTAAAAGATACTTTTACAATTTGGTGCATGACAATGATACGCATTTTTACCTGGACAACTCGTTTTTAAAAACTGGTAAGAAAAAGTGTCAAAAAAGGTAATTCGAAGACTTGTCAAAATACTTACATAAATATTTAGTGCACAATACTTCCAACAAACACCCAAAAGGAAAAGGTAACATAACCGACACATTAAAATAAGAACCTAACCTTACACATACATCCCGCCATTAATTACGCTCGACATCCACATATCCGAACTCCATATTTCCGAAATTGTACTTCCACACAACCAAACTTGTCGCTGTCGAATGAGCCAGAAAAACCCTTTGCGCATGCGCCAGGTTCGGTTATCCCGAGATAAAGAAAGTTCAGAAATGTTGAATTTTGGGGAACGAAAAAGTTCGGCTATGTGGATGTCGAGTGTAATATGTAAAAACTAATACACTCGACATCCACATATCCGAACTTTTCCGTTCCGCAAAATTCCACATTTCCGAACTCTCATCACCTCGGGATAACCGAACTGCTGGCGCATGCGCAAAGGGTTTTTCTGGCTCATTCGTCATTCGACAGCGACATTTGACATCGACAAGTTCGGTTGTGTGGAAGTACAAGTTCGGAAATATGGTGAGAACAAGTTCGGAAATATGGCGAGTTCCTAGTTTTAACATCTTCTGTAAAACAGTATGCAACAGGTCGCTTCCAATGTTTACCAAGACCTTCTATCATAAACACTAATGCATGATTTGCTATTTCATTTCGCCTACCTAATAATCCAAGTTACCCAATTACTTTATCTTTAGAAGATTCATATGAAAGTCCAATTGCCAAAGCCATTTCGTCAAACATTAAACAATCGATTTCTCTATGGGTACTACTAGGGTTGCCACCTCTCCGGGCCTTGGAGACGATCTCCGGGTCTCCGGCCTTACGCAAATTTCTCCGGGCCAAGGGCATTTCCAGATATTTTCTTTAATTGTACTAAACATTTTTTTCGGGAAATAAAAAAATGACACAATGCCGCACTTTTGATGTTACATTCCTGTAGAGTAAACACAGGTTTACATGTTTGTATGTATGTTTTACCGCCATCTACCAGCCTGCGGGTCAACGAGTCAACGTTCGATGTCAGTCGTTTTCTATTATTTTAAAGGGACGAACCAGAGACGACAACCTCATAGATAAAAGAAGAGGACAACCTCTTCACAGCACAAAAAAGAAAACCACTGTCAGGTGTGTGTCGGTAAAAATCTTAGTTCTCTCGAATATTTTACTGAAAGTGCAGCATACCTTTTTTTCAATGGAACCGTCTGCAAAGAAAAAATCCTACCTCTGTAGTTTTCATGACATGAGGATCCTAATAATAAGTCATGGGTTAACCAACATGCATGAAATATAGTGTTACATTTACACTCAAATATGACGGTGAAAAAGAAGTTAAAAAACATTCAGTGAGAATCATAAAAAAAAAAAACAGGAAAAACCATTGCATCAAACAAACTTATGTCAGCTTTTTACACTTTTTAAAATTACGGAGTGTAAATATCCCGCTTCCCCCCCCTCTCCATGCCCTCTGACTGAAAATCTCCAGGCAAGACGTAGGTCCGAGGTGGCAACCCTAGATACTACCAACAATACGATTTAAACTTTCCAAACGAAAGTGTAAATTGTTAGTTACACAAAACAACAGTAATTTCGCCTGTCAGATACATTTAAAGGGTGTGCAGCAATGGCGGTGCGTAATATTTCAGTTAGCCATATCTTAGAAAACGACGCATGGGACCCACTTCACTTTTTAGGTGATGACTATACACCTCTTACAGAAAGGATTTATAGTGAAAAAAATCGTCAGCAAAAGTTTGCGAAAAAATTTTCAAAAACACTGGAGCACTCCCTGGGTTCTCAGGAACGCTCTGTGGAATATTTGCAGTATATTTTTTTTTATAATCTAGAAACAAATATAAGACGACGTTTTTCGATTTGTTACAAAATTTTTTTGTTTCAAAAAGTTATGGCCATTTTAATTTTGGGAAACAAAATGTTCCTATAAAATTAAAATTAAAATGGCCATAACTTTTTGAAAAAAAAATATTTTGCAACAAATCGAAAAACGTCTCCTTATATTTGTTTCTAGATTATGAAAAAAAAATATACTGCAAATCCCACAGAGCGTTACTGAGAACCCAGGGAGTGCTCCAGTGTTTTTGAAAAATTTTTCGCAAACTTTGATGACGATTTTTTCACTATAAATCCTTTCTGTAAGAGGTGTATAGTCATCACCTAAAAAGTGAAGTGGGTCCCATGCGTCGTTTTCAAGATATGGCTAACTGAAATATCACGCACCGCCACTGGTGTGCAGTAATAAGCAGATGTATTTAAAATTAGCCAACTAAAAACAATAGGACTGCACACTCACTCCTTCGTGCCTCCTGCTCTCCTGTTATCTCTTCTACGTGTTTGTTTGAATTTTCGAAGGAACGGTTGTAATAAATTATTAAAACCGCGTAATTATTACTAATATGGATTTAATTAATTAATTATAGCAACAGAGTGGATTGCGTTCAAATAATAAATCATAAATGCCATAAAACCTAGCGAATGTTTTCATATCTGTGATGTTTTTTCTCCAATCTTGTCTACTTATTTACAGATCAGTGTCTCTAGTCTCTATCCCACATCTACGGTCCCACCTCCCACCCCAGTCGGTTCTGTGGTCCGTATAATTTGTCGAATTTCTCCTATTACTCAGCACAATTATTTATACACAATACATATGTATAGTATAGTACATGCCGTGTAATCAATGTAATCATCGTGTCATGCACGTCGCAGCTATCGGACAGGTTATGGGTTGTAATTTGTAAATCCAATATTCAATTTTTGCGTTATGTACGGCGACGGCGACAGTCAACAATCACACTCGAGATCGTATCGGTAGTAGACAAGACATTTTTTCGACTGTTTGGGAAATTACTTAGTTTGGGAAATTACTTGAGGAACTACGTAAGTGTTATTTATATCCATAAATAGAGTGCTTCACGGTGAGTGAACTACACTATAATAAAGTCACTTTAATAAACATTGTATGTATGTACTAGGGCTAGAACAAAAGTCTCGGATACCGACCGTCTCCAGGCGGCCGCGTATCGGTATCCCGTATTCAGGTGGCCGTGGCTCGGCCAGCGGGGCGGGGGCCGGGACGACTGCGACGCGAAACAGGTTCCGTATTTATTTAGTCCTTTGAAGGTCGCGCGCCTGTAATTGTGCATTACTGATTGTTATACTTAATTGATATTATAACGATGGTTAAAACGCCAGCCCCATTTGCTTATCAATTAAAAAAAATTGTGCAGGGTTTTCCAGATTTGAAGTGTTAAAGCTACCACTGTGTACTGTGAAATATGCAAGTGTTACTTACATGTTTACAGAAAAGGACAATGTGAAAAGCACGTAAAGTAGCTAAAACACCGAGAAAATAAAATAAATGGAATCCCAAGAAGTGAATTCCTATATGAGGACGACGAGGTGTAAGAGTGTGACAACACAGATGCGGGAAAAGTAAGAGAAAACAACATTACTTAGTAAGTCACTATTTATTCACTGCAGCATGCATGCTCAAGTTCGACCCTGGCATGTACCATTTGGTTCTAGCCCTAGTACATCACCTCGTCGTCCTCATATAGGAATTCACTTCTTGGGATTCCATTTCTTTTACATATTTTCTCGGTGTTTTAGCGACTTTACGTGCTTTTCACATTGTCCTTTTCTCTAAACATGTAAGTAACACTTGCATATTTCACAGTACACAGTGGTAGCTTTAACACTTCAAATCTGGAAAACCCTGCACAATTTTTTTTTAATTGATAAGCGCAATGGGGCTGGCGTTTTAACCATCGTTATAATATCAATTAAGTATAACAATCAGTAATGCACAATTACAGGCGCGCGACCTTCAAAAGACTAAATAAATACGGAACCTGTTTCGCGTCGCAGTCGTCCCGGCCCCCACCCCGCTGGCCGAGCCACGGCCACCTGGAATACGGGATACCGATACGCGGCCGCCTGGAAGACGGTCGGTATCAGAGACTTTTGTTCTAGCCCTAGTATGTACACTCGAACCCCTCTTATTTCACCTTCGCTTAATTCATATCCTCTCTTATTTCACCACGTTTCCCCCCTAGTATTTCACGGATCCGTCCCGCTAAAGTCGCCGCCTGTAAAAGTTTTAGAACTACGTTTGGAAATTGGATTCTCGCATGAATATGTACAATTTTTATTGAAAAAAAATGATTGTGTAATACATTTATTGATTTAAAATAGGTTAGGTGTCTTAAAAATATTTAATCCTTAAAATATTCATTCGAGTGGAAAATTGAACTTTGTCACGCACGACTGGGTATACGTACATTGATTTTTCGTTATAACAAGTGCTGTGGTATATCTAAATATTTCTTTTTGCAGCTAAAACAAGAAAAAGTTGAGGTTATGATCGCGACTTAAGCGAGGTAATGATGCACGAATTTGGCGACTTAAGAGGGGTTCGAATGTATATCTCCAAAAAGAAGTGGTTATATCATAAAATATAGTTGTTCTATTTAAAATAAGCGACAGTTATTCAAGTTTGACATTGTATTTTGAGTACCCTGCCCCATTTTGCCGTATATCTAGTATACACTATACTGCAATAAGCTTATTAGCCTCTCATACTTATATACATACATGACAAAAAAATTAACCATAAAATTTGACCATACTTTACCATCATTTTACAACTCTCCCAAACTATTTAATAGACACCCTGTGAAGCACCCTGTATGCAACGTACATATACATATGTATGTACAGGATTCGTTTTTTATAAACAAGTTATTGCGAGTTTATTATTGAAATTGGAAAATAGTTGTGGTTTTGCATAAATTTTTATAACATGATATGAGTAAAATCAATTGAACATCAGAAATCATAAAACTGAACCAAAGTTTTTTTTTTGTGGATTATTACATATTCTGATTACTCGAATTTTTCTTTTTTCTGAAGAACTATTTTCTAATTTCAATAATAAACTCAACAGCAATAACTTGTTAAATTATAGAAACTAGCCCCCTTGTACAGATGTATGTACAAGTATGTGTGTATTTTTTTTTAGCTTTTGTAAGCTTTTTGACCAAAAATTCTTTTTGATCATTTTTTTGGTTTTATTTTTGTTTCACCTACATATGCCCATATCGAAAATTTTAACGCAAAAATGGTATTTAATTATTACCAAATTTTTAATTTGACATAAAAACCAATTGCATCAGTGTACTTTAATTGTGTACAGTAACTACAAAGAATCAAATGACATGACAAAAAATATTTTGACACTGTATATCAGCTCTATAAAACCAAACATTTTAGGACATAATAATATACATATTTATATCAATTTTTCGGGTTAAAACTGGTCCAGGAATAAAACTTTAAAATAAGTAAAAAACATTAAGTAACAGTTTTTGATATTTTTTTTTTTAGAAAAATGACTAGCATACACGCCGGCGTGATAGAAGAGGTGCACGAGATGCCCCTCTCCGAAATAATAAGGCCCTTCCAGCCCGAACTGGACGAGAGGAAGGTGTGCTCCCTGATGAACACCCTGGCGGACCCGAAAGCGGCCGATCAGGTACCCCCCATCGACGTCTTATGGATTAAGGGTCGCCTGGGAGGCAACTATTACTACAGTTTCGGGGGATGCCACAGGTTTACGGCGCACCAACGAATGAACTCGGAATTCGTAAAGGTGAAGCTGGTGAAGTCCACGATTCAGGACTTGAAATGTTACTTGGGCGCCAGCACGCCAGACTTGAAGTAATATTCACTGAGAACGTTCAATGAAATTAGGAATAAAATTGATCTCTCGGAGTTGTTCGACTTTCTGGTTACGTAGTTCCATATTTGCTGCACTAGGACGGTGGGTGTTAATTCTATTAATATGTATTTATTTGTACAAAACATTATCGAACATTGGTGGTTTAACAATATTACTTCTTTTATCGTATCTGTTACTAAGGAAATAAAAATTTATAATTGATAGAAGTTAGAAACTGTAGATTGTAAAGAAAATAAATCTATAAAAAATGATAAATTCTGTCTATGATTAAGAAAAGTCAGCTGAAGGGATCATGTTTAACCACAAATCCAAAAAAAGTAATGATTTATTTTAATTTTTGGATTTAAAGATTTTTTGAATACATGCATACCTTTTTAAAAAAATCAAACAGTATGTTTATAAATTTATGTAGGTACATTTTTCCGTAGTAAATATCGAAATAAAATATATATACCTAGGTACAGTGCAGCAACACTAACTTTGCCCTTGGCTGCAGTTGACAAAACCTGAAATTGTGCTCATTTCTTTTGTAAATGCAGCCAGGAACGCTCGAGAAGTACGAGCCCAGGCTCATAATAGTTCGGCCGGCAAACATTTCTAGCTATATGATTGAACATGATGTGAAATCTATTTCATATATAAAATATTTTGTCAAAATTATTTCAACTGCTTTAAAATATACAAGTTTAACTTGCAAATACTGAAAATTATAATCAAATTACATAATAAACAATATTTATTTAACACAAAAATAATAACCAGCTGATGGGTCAGAATAGTTAGGCCGCCTTTTAATATTGTGTTACGTCGCCTCTGTTAGCAATAACTGCTTTTATTCTACTGGGCATTGTATCTACAAGTCTTGCACACTCTCCTGGGCGTACATGATCCCATATGTTTTGCAAGGTCGCTTTTAATTCAGGTGCCGTACGTGCTGGATTTTTCCGAAGTTCTTTCTTCATGTTATGCCAAAGTGTCTCAATTGGAGACAAGTCTGGACTAGAAGATGTCCATTTTAGTGTAGGAATATTATTTTCCTGAAACCACTTGGTAACTGATTTTGCTATATGGCAAGGTGCATTATCTTGTTGGAAGATAAAGTTATCTTCTTCGGTTGTGCATTTCGCGATGAATGGCAATAAACTTTCTTCCAGAATCTCTCTGTATTTATTCGGGACAGTCCCTTCAAGAAAGTATACATTTCCTACGCCTTTCGCAGACATACAACTCCATATCATGACTGAGGCTGGGAACTTAATTTTCTAACTAGGCACTCATTGTGATAAGCCTCACCACACGTACGCAAAACTCTTTTGCGGGAGTCTCCCACACAAACGTCAAATTTGGACTCGTCACTCCAAATTACATTATGCCATTGTCTTTGAGTCCAATTTTGATGTTCCCGAGCCCATTTCAGTCTATTGCGTTTTTGCAATTTTGTTAATAATGGCTTTTCTTTTGCCTATTGACAATAAAAAGTTACCGTCTAACAAATTCTATCCAAAAAATGTAGAAATATCACCTTATAAAATTTAAATCATATTTTCCTTATAGTTCTCTTTGTTGTAGATAATGAAACATATTTGTTTATACTGTCCCTCCATAAAACAGTTATTTCTTTGGTATTAGATCGCCGATTTGTTTTTAGAAATCTTCGTAACGCTCTTTTATTTGCTTTCGTAATTTTAGATGGTCGGCCGGTTTTGGTTTTCTGATTGACTCCGCCAGTTGCAATGTTTTGAATAGTAGAACGCGGTACTGAGTGCGAAACTGAGATCCGACGTGCCGAAATGCCATTTTTATAGGCCTTAATAATTGATAATCGAAGATCTTCACTTAAAGGTTTTCCTCGAGGCATTCTGCTTTAAAAATGAATTATAACTAATTTTGACAACTGTCTTGTTGATTTATTTAATAAGGGTTTTGTTTTAGCTAGCGTAGTCGTTTTCATGGCAATTACGATAAGTGGCCGAACTATTCTGACCCATCAGCTGGTTGTTATTTTTGTGTTAAATAAATATTGTTTATTATGTAATTTGATTATAATTTTCAGTATTTGCAAGTTAAACTTGTATATTTTAAAGCAGTTGAAATAATTTTGACAAAATATTTTATATATGAAATAGATTTCACATTATGTTCAATCACATAGTTAGAAATGTTTACCGGCCGAACTATTATGAGCCTGGGGTCGTACAGGCTGTTATGGTTTGTTTGTGAGTACCTCTTATTTATCTAGGATATGGTGGTATTACATCATATTAAGTTCGTTGTGCGCAATTTTCGGGCAAAGATATTCTGAATATTCCAAAATTGTTTGGAAAAAATATATTTTGCAGTAACTAAAATGCACAAATATTGAATTACCTGGTCCTTAGTTTAGTCAAACAGTTTTTCAAAATATTGATTTCATGATCTCAAAATATAGTTTTATTAAATACATGGACACGAAAAATATTTTTTTGAAAACCATCGACATGAAGTTCAAAATAACTTAAAAACTACAATACCCAAAAATATTTAATCTGGTAAACCTGCGTGTAACATCATTATAATACAAAAGAAAAATGAAAAATACCACGTCTTAAACACTTAAAATTTGTAGTACCAATTTTCAGAATAAAGTAAGGAAAAAAATGAGAAACAAACAAAAACTCCACTAACATTGAAAACTTTTTATTGATCACAAAAGAGCCAATACATAATAGAAACGAACCAGTACAACTGATTATACACATTATTTATCACACGTCATACAACTATCTTCATTAAATTAACGATAATAACAACTAAGGTAAAACGATGTTATTCTTACAACACGCGTTTTTGCATATAAATTTTTGTCCTTTTTGTGCCGAAAAGTTAATAGTCATGTTTTTTAAGTGACCAAAATATCGAGTAATGCAATGTATGTAAACAAGTTATGCAAAATACACAAAATGAAATTCAGAATATACATAGGACGACATACGACGTTAATCATATAAAATGGCGTTTTCTTTATTCGGTCTATAATACCTATCATCAATTGCCAGTACTTTAAAATAAAGATTCTTTTTAATAAAATTTACATATGTATTTCAAATATATTACCAAAAGTCAGGACTAGACGGAAAAAAATATATTATCTACAATTTAAACTAAATTGTACTTGTGTCAATAAATTTTTATTCATCTCTTTAAAAAAATGCTACAAAACATTAGATAAAACCTTACAAATTAGTACTGATATGAGACCAAACGTTCAATATATTAATCTGATAATAACAAATAAAGTAAAAATACTAGTATATACTTTATAGGACTCTGAAATAAAAAATATATAGTAATAAAAATAAAATGGAATGGAACCCACTGAAAAAAAAAATGTACATAGTGTCGTCGTCCATAAATTCACCCTTCTTTCCTTTGTTTTTTTTTTTTTGTATGTTAATCATTTCAGATATTTGTTTCAAACACCGATTTTACTTAAGTCAGTATCGGCAATACTTAAGTCAGCATCATGTTTCGGCAATTATAAAACATTAGATAAAACTGGATCAAAAAGAATAGTGTGTTTAAGGAAGACTTACTTGTATCATTTCTCAACTCACTACTAATTAAAGCAACCCAAAGCATCTCTATAAATCATTGTTCAATAATATTATACAAAATGTTTATTAAAAAAATATCTGGGTGTAACACTATCTAAAACCCTAGCCAATATACCTACTAATTCAGTTTAGTCTTTGAAAGCATATCTTTCATGTATTTGTACCTTTTAAATGTCAATAATAATTATTTTTATATGGCTATTTTGTCTATGTGAAAAATAAAAACCTATGAGTAATTAGATGTTGTGGTAGTAAATAGATTCCTGTCAAAAAACATTAACTATCATCTCATTATTAATTATTATAAGTCCAAATCAAAATACACAAAATAAAAATACTTTATTTTTAACCTAGTTATATACTATGTGTTATATATTACAAAACTAAACGATCTATTGCGAAAAGCAATAGAAAAACGAAATAATAACAAACTCTTTTTTAACAGTTGCTTTGATACGAATTGAAGAATTTGTTTTAATTGTCCTTAAGACTTTTAAATAAAAAACTCTGATGTCCCTTTTCTAAACCATGGAAAAACAAAATTGTATATTTAAGGGTTTGTGCAAACATTAGACGGATTCTTAAATTTTAAATTTAGAAATTTCCTCTCTTTTGACCAACTTCACATGATTTTACTCTTAAATTCCCCAATAGCATTTATTTTAACGTATGTAAACGAAAAAATATGTGTACTTACAATTTAGAAAAAAAAAACTATTTTTTTATTTTAAATATATTTTTTAGATATTTTGCCCTGCTTAGGTTCAATCTTAGTTAGGTTCAGTGGGATATTATAAAATTATTTTATACCTATTTTAAATAATTATCCATTACCCCTAATTAGAGCAAATCAAAAAATATTTCGAGCGTCTATAAAATTTCCGAATATAATTCATATCTTACTGCTAAATAATAAATAGGGCGAGGTTGTAAAGGCACTCTATTTCTCTGCTTTTTGTTTATTTTATAAACCTGTATCAAATCTTTTCACGGAAGGTCTTAAGCTGCGTACAAACCAACGCAACAAACAGCGCAAAACATTCGCGAGCATTTTGCAACAAGCATTCCGCTCAGTGCAAATAACATCTTAACGACTGCAACATTATCTACTTGTCAGTGTTCGTCAACGTTTCCACACATGTGTTGCTTGTCAACGGGACTGTCTAGTAGAAAAAAATGAGCGACGAAAAACAGCAAATTGCGTGCGCTGCGTTTATTGTGTTATGCGATCCATTAAAATCAAAGAAAAAGAAGAGAAATCGTCGTTACTGGATAACAACAATCTTTAAAAGTAGATCTCATTATAGAGCCACAAATTTACTTAATCTGTAAAAGATACGGGCCAACACAAAAAATTTTGTCGAATGTCTAGAGAATTTTGAGATTTTGATTAATTTAATTGGCCCCAAAGTTGGTGAATGCAAGTACAGTAGAACCCCGATTATCCGTGCTCCACGGGACTGGACGAGGCATGGAAAATTGAAAAGCACGGATATTTCCAAACATTTATTTCTTACATATGTAATAAAAAAGATAATAAAAAGACAACAGAAAAAAAATGCATAAAAAACAGAATTTTACATGAGTAAACTTTTACACTAAATAAGAAAAATAAAAACTCTACATAGGTCGGTTAAATTGCATGTACATAAAACGGATATGTATTTTAGGTAGCTATGTTTTTGAATAAAAGTATGTCACTTTGGTCTGTGTTAAAATTCGTGTATCGTTTCCGTCGAGTAATTTACGGTAACGCTATTTGGATAAAACTTAAAAAATGCAATTTCAATAATGGAAAATCATGGCACGGATAATCCGCAGCCCGGATAACCCGCGCACGGATAATCGGGGTTCTACTGTACTTCAATAACCTCTCAGTAATTTACGCGCCTCACAACTGAATCGACTGAACGAAGGCGTCCAAACTAACCCGCACAAACAAGCAGATTTCTTTTGATGTACCGACACTGCTCGGGAACACAAAAATCTCGCACAAATTAGAGCACGTGCACGCAGAACTGAACACACTACCGTCCAAATTGCCATGTTCTGCAACGTTCACTAACGTTTTGCGCTGTTTGTTGCATTGGTTTGTACGCAGCTTTAGATGGATAGGCCAGAAAAACAAAGCCGACATGCATGAAAAATATTTTCTCATAAATGCATTGGTTCAACAATAGATGGCAATGTAACAAAAATGCTTTACATATAGTTTGCTTACCTAGTGCAATAGTTCTAATATTGTATAAATATAGGTTGACGGCAACAATGCAAATAAAATAAAAACTAGATTATGTAAGGTGAGCCAAAGTCAGTTAACCGATTTGCTGCCTCAAATTAAACCCAAAATTGGCAAGGCATCTTTTAAAAATAAACATTACTATTGTTCTTGCTTCTATAATAGTAAATAACTTTCCATTTATTCTATTATTTGTTATTTTAAACACAAATCGATAAACTGATTTTTGGGCCACCCTATATATTATACAGAGTTATCTCAAAATGATTACAAATTGAATTATGAACTTAACAAAAACTAAATACACTAGAACCCCTCTTAAGTCGCCAAATCCGTGCATCATTACCTCGCTTAAGTCGCGAAATTTAGCCTCTCTTAAGTCGCGATCATAACCTCAACTTTTTCGTGTTTTAACTGCAAAAAGAAATATTTAGATATACCACAGCACTTGTTATAACGAAAAATGAGCCAACTGAACGAAAAATCAATGTAAGTATACCCAGTCGTGTGTGACAAAGTTCAATTTTCCACTTGAATGAATATTTATATAATATTATATATAAAAGTTTATATATAAAAAATTTATATAAAATATATAAAAGACACCTAACCTATTTTAAATCAATAAATGTATTACACAATCATTTTTTCAATAAAAATTGTACATATTCATGTGAGAATCCAATTTCCAAAAGTAGTTCTAAAACTTTTACAGGCGGCGACTTAAGCGGGACGGTTTCGTGAAATACTAGGGGGAAACGTGGTGAAATAAGAGAGGATGTGAATTAAGCGAAGGTGAAATAAGAGGGGTTCGAGTGTAGTTGTTTCAACATTTTGGGATTCCTCTGCATCAGTGAAGCGTACAAGTATACTTACTGATAAAGTAACACTAGGGAAAGAACCTAACTTATCGGGTGGCGTTACGAAACATGCCCCTTAGCGGAGTATATCAACGGGAGAGACTTTAACTTTGGGAGCGCCAGCTGTGACATTCAATAAATTAGATTTAAACATGTAAACAAGATTTGAAAATAAATAATTAAGCTTGTCCAAAATGCATTCCCAAGAATTCTTATTTTCATTCATAAAATTCATTCTCATCAGTTCAATCTCATTGGCTTTGTATTTTTTTTTATCTATATGCTTTTTAGGAGGGAAATTAAATTCGGATTCAAATAAATCTACCATCTATTTTTCTTCGCAAACGTTCACGTATCAAGAACTCTCAAAAAATTTAACTAAAACCTTAACGAGGTTGGTCACCGAGATGCGGGGCAAGGGAGAAAACTCCTATCTCTTCCATGTATAAGCAATCAGGGTTGCAACTTCCAAAAGTAAAATGTTAATATCATATTTTTTTTAATTTAAGATGGAACTCTCTGTGCAGTATGTTTAGAATGCATGATAAATTAATAATTTATTATTATATACCAAGTTTGGACAATTAAATAATTTATTGACCGCGTTTTTGAAAGTCGATTTATAGTCGGAAAGTACGGCAACGCTGAACGGTTTGAAAAGTTTTCTTTCGGCAGTTGGCTAGGACAAGAAGACTAAAACAAGGAGACCGAGCTCGCGTAAAATAGGTACCGAGAGAACGGCACAAATGACGTCAAATCCGCTAGGGTATTATCGGGAGTTTCGTAAACAGAGCATCTAAATCTGAATGTACCCGGATCTTGTACTTGTGCGCTTAGCGCAGGTACGAGGCGCGTTCATAAACTAAGGGCCGTTTGCTTATATATAAATATTGGCGCTTCGAAGCACAGTTTTACTACTGCAGCGCCATCTACTGACTCATTGCGAAGCTACAGCGTCATTTGTTTTGATTCTGAAGTCGTATTGTTGTCCGTGAATGCAAAGAACAATGGCCGCGAAAATCGTTGATTCCGCCAACTGTGAAGTGCGTTCTGTGATTCGTTTCTTATGTGCAAAAGGATCGTCGGCTGCTGAAATTCATCGGGAGTAATGCCTGGTTTACGGACCTACAGTTATGAGTGAAGGAAAGGTTAGACAATGGTGCCGTGATTTTAAAAATGGCCGAACAAATGTCCATGACGAAGAGCGGAGTGGCAAGCCCAGTATCCAGACCGATGAAATCGTTTCACAAGTGGACCAAACACTGTGATCTGATCGTCGATTGACGATTAGTGGCCTGGCTAACAAATTTCCTCAACTTGGACGCACTACTGTTTACAATATTGTCACAGAAAACCTCGCATACCGCAAATTGTGTGCAAGGTGGGTACCAAAAATGCTCACCGACCACCACAAAGAGCAAAGAATGTCTAGTGGACAAAAGTTTTTGGCCCGTTATCAACAAGATGGAGATGATTTGTTTTCTCACATTGTTACTGGGGACGAGACGTGGGTATCCTACGCCAACCCAGAAACAAAACTGCAATCGATGCAGTGGCGACACTCATCTTCACCAAAACCGAAAAAGTTTAAGCAAACTCAGTACACAAGTCGAAAATTGATGGCTACAGTTTTTTGGGACAAAGACGGTGTTCTTTTGGTTGATTTCATGGAACGTGGGACAACAATTACAACTGACGTGTACTGCGAAACGCTCAAAAAATTGAGACGTGCGATCCAAAACAAATGCCGCGGGAAACTGTCATCTGGCATAATCCTCCTCTACGATAACGCCGTTGTCAACTGGTTCAACTCTCAGGCGGCAAGTTTTTATGCAGAGGGGTTAAAGAAGCTGGTGCAGCGGTACGAAAAATGCTTAGAAGTGAACGGCGATTATGTAGAGAAGTAAAGTAAGATTGTACCTAACTAAATATGACAATAAAATTTGTTTCTTACGAGTACATTTTTTTCTGTGACCAAACGGCCCTTACTTTATGAACGCGCCTCGTAATAGCCTGCCGCCATATTAAGTTTATCTTTCGACATATTTTGTGCCGCCCGAAACACACGAGCTCGGTCTCCTTGTTCTAGTCTTCTTAAGCTAGGCTACTCGGCGAAAATTGTTGACAGAATATCTATGTTCTTCCTAGATGTTATTGCTATGCGTGTACAAAGTTGCAGATTTTTCTAATTATTCAAAACGTAGTTTTATCAAATTCAATAGCTGCATCCATAAGAGCCCATGTTAAATTACTTTTTTTTTATTACTTGAAGAATATATAAACAATTTCATCAACTTTTAATTATTTTTGCAATTCCAGACCAACCTCCTTAAACAAGGAAAAAAAATATCGTTGCAGAAGATTACATTTTTCCTGTAAGAAACTATATGATACTATTATATGGAAGAAAATTATGACACAAATAGGAATGCAATCATTCCCTGTAACAAGTATCAAGTGTTCCAGGAGGGAATTGAACCCACATAGAGATAACAGTCTAAGCAATCACCAGCTTTTACGAGGAGTTTTATTTTTCTATTTCCACAATTCCATATTATGAGAACCATTTATACAAACCCTCATCTCATTTTCAATTGCTAAATAATGTTAAATCGTTTAAAGCATACGCTCCATTGTAACGTGTAAATCGTAAAAAAATTAAAAAAAAAAACCTCCGCCAACGGCCACAATATTCTTAACAGAATATACATTAGTACGGTACTACAAAATATTTTACGGCAAAAAAAAAAGGCTTATTGTAAAATAAAGCAAACGGTGCGAAAAAGTGCCCTTCAAAAAAAAATATTGCACACAGTATAAAACCCGAATACCCGAGAGAGTCATAAAGAACATAAATTCCAACTAAAAAAAAAAAAAAACACACCCGGCTATAATTCTCAGCTCAGTCGTTTTGTTTCCGCCCGCAATCCTTACCACTAAACGGTAACCGAATCGCAATGCATTACCGTTAATGCAAATTGTAGAAACGGCCGTTAGGCTTGATGGCGGAATTCTTATCGATAAAGTACGGCTTGTACGACTCCTTATAGTAGCTGGCCTCGCCGCCGCTCGAGTTACTTACGTTGCTGTCGTCGGACGGATCCTTCTTGGTGGCGTTCCCATACGCCCTCAGGTGTTGCGGGATGGCGCCGTGCTTGACTTGTATCAGCCGCGTGTCGAGCACCTCGCAGTCAATCTGCATCAGGGTGATGAGGGAGGCCTGTGAGACGGTATCTGAAAAAAATATATATATAATATATGAAACAGATGCAGGTCGATGAGGCAGTATTCTACGAGCCCTGACATCTTGAATTGGACTAAACATTGAGGACACCAAAACCATTTTTTATTAATTGCACATTTATTAAACATAATTAAGATACAGTATAAAACATTATACAAAAAACACTATTTTTGTAGACTAATTAATTCCTGATGCATCTCAAGCAGTATATAATTCGATTTATTTATTTATTTATTTAGTATTATCAACGGATACACAATTTTATAATTCAGGGGTAACACCACAAGGATTTTGAAAAAATCAATTTTTTTTTTGGCTTCAATTGCGCAAAAAAGGCCCGATTGTCTTTAAAATCATCCAGAAAGGAAGAGGAGGAGGCGAATATCAATATAGATGGTCAAATGTATGGACAGGCATCACAGATTAAAGGTAAAAAGACATTTTGAGAATTTAAGTGCTCATAAAACTTTAAACGCGTTTTTCTCGAAACCACTTTTTTCGAACTGGCCGGAAAGATTATTTGAACACCGTTCAAAGGATCGATCTGATATTTTAAGTGTAGCTTCCCAATTACATTTTCTGTAGAAGTACGTAGCCCTTTTTTGATTGGATGAAAATTTTCTTTTTTATAAACAACTAGCGACCCGCCCCGGCTTCGCACGGAAATATAAAAAATGGTTATTGTGGGTTATCCCTAAGAGATAGACATATACCATCGTGGACTTTTTTGTAGACCTTTTTAAGGTATACAATAGGGTAGTACATTATTTTGATCTATCTCGTAGGGTTCAGCCAGCGTTTGCAATGTAAGCGCAAAAAAATGTGTTTATTTACGACATCACATTTGAAACCTCTAAAATTATCAGTGTTTCTCTACTATATTATGCATGTATTATACATATAAACCTTCCTCTTGAATCACTCTATCTATTAAAAAAAAAACGCATCAAAATCCGTTGCGTAATTTTAAAGATCTAAGGTAGTAGATAGATAGGGACAGACAGCGGGAAGCGACTTTGTTTTATACTATGTAATGATTTACTGCCGATTTTTTGGCTGAAAATCGAGTTTTTTTTTTCATAAGTGCGCCATTTGCACAAAAATCGATTTAAAAACAAACCCCTACGTACTTCTCTAGCCAATAGTACGTAGATTAAGAAAATTTTTAGTTTTTTGTTCTAGGTCTTCAGTTTTCTGAGAAATTTGTCCGGCCGTGAAGGACCTTAAAAAAAGGTGCGGTCGAAGATTGGCTGTCTCTCCGCCATTTTGTATTAAAATAACAATAAATTTTTTTTTATACTTCAATACATGTTTAATAAGCCCTCTAAAAATAAATACTCTTCCTTTTCCCATTATCCCAAAATAAATTCTTAAAGTTAGGCCTTTTTTTCGGTCGCTAGAGTGGTGTTACCTCTTAAAGTAAATACAGTTTGAATTACATAAATAGTGTGAGTTACATAAGTAATTTAGGATACATAATCCACAGTACAATATTACATGGTAAAATCAGAAATATATTTAGTTAATGAATAGGAAAACGGATGAAGGTGGTATCTATTAAAGTTGCGTAAAATGCGATCAATTAGACAATTGAAACTGTAGTTAGTATATCTAAATGTGTAAATCTACTCTGAACTTTCAATCAAGTTTATCTCGCAGTGATAGTAGGGTGACCATACAATACTAGCATATTCTAGTTTGGAACATGTTAATGAGCAATACAGCATGTTCAGTTTTAGTTCAAAATTTACTAGAATTCCTCATAATAAAGCCTAATGTTTAATTGCAGGACGATGACATCTTACTTAGGTGATTCAAATTCAATTTAGCGTCATTTACTCTTAAATCATTACTCCTAAAACTTATCACTCTTTTAAATTCACATTATTGATTTTATAAACTAAACCAAAACAGTAATGGGACCTGTAAAAAGAAATGCTACAACCTTTTTCAATATTTGAGTTCAAATTACTGTTCACCACTTATTGTTCACACACATGTATGTACATTATCAAGATAATTTTGAAGAGCACGACTATCTTGAAAACAATGAACTATGCGAAACAATTTAAGATCGTCCACGAAAAATAAATATTTTATATAAGATATATTTTTAGATATATCATTAATAAATAAATTAAACAACAATGGCCCACGATGTGAACCCCGTGGGACATCAGAACAAACGAATCAAACTTGATATGTAATTATTAATTATAACTTGTGTTCGATTTAGCAAAAAACTTGTTAGCCATTTAATGACATTATCTTCAAGACCTATTGAACTCAACTTAGCTACCTGCACAAAATCCGTGTTGCTGTGATATAATGATATTTTTACATGACCATGATAATTGAATGCTTATAAGTTTGTCTAATAATTAGGGTAAAACAGATTATTGAATGCAAATCCCTCTATAGTTTTTTATAAACTATTTTTCTAGTAGTTAGGAAATTCCCTAGTCTTCAGAAATTGATTAAAAATATAATCTAATATATAAAAATCTCCTGTCACGGTGTTTGTGGTCGCACTCCTCCGAAACGGCTCGACCGATTTTTATGAAATTTTTTATGTATATTTGGTAGGTATGAGAAGGTTTACACGACCATTGATAGGTCGTGTAAAGTATATTTCATACCGCTGGGTGATTAGGTGTCCCTATCCAGAAGAATTTTTTTCTCTTTTTTTTGCCAAAAATTTTATTTTGTATTTTTTTTTTGATTTGGCATCAAATAATACCTATAACCCCAAATTTTCACACTCCTACCCCAACCCTCCCATTTTTTAATCAAGATTTTAGAGAAATAATTTATATGGCAGAACAACGTTTGCTAGGTCAGCTAGTAGATTGTATATAATAGAATACAAATACAGAATAAAAAAATTTATATGGAATACCATCTGGCCCATTAGATAATTTAATTTTCAACCACTGTATACCTTCGTACGAGCACAGAATCATATCGTTTGGCCCAATGTTATTTTTTGGTAAGGTTTCTGAAACAAAGACTTCATAATATGGATACAACTATTATTCTTTTTGTTAATTTGTAGGATAAATAATCTAATATAATAAAAAGGATAATTGTCATATCCATATACACATGTATGAAGTCTTTGTTTCAGAAGTCTCACCAAAAATAACATTGAGCCAAACGATATGATTCTGGACTCGTAAATGTCAATTACATGTAATGTAATATGGTGACATCCAAAAAAAACGTCATCAACTCTGGCTATGAACGAGAGAGATAGAAATAGCAGTCATGTCTAAGCTTTTCGGTTATGTCAAACTTTTAACAAGTGACTGTCACAATTTGTAAAATAAACAATAACTGTCATATGATGTGACAGTTTTGACAAGTAAGTAAGGTTATAAATTCGAATAACAATAGAAATACGTCTTTTTTTTCTTGGCCAACTTTGATGACGTTTTTTTTGGATGTCTCTATATTAGATATATGAACTTAGTCTTCTTTAGGAATTGACTGTACTGGACCTTGAATATTTGTATACACTGTTGCAAAATACTTACAGCAGAAGATTTACAAAGTCCAATCCATTGGTTGAGGTAACATTTTCCAAATACATTTAGGAAATGACTGATCATTTTTAAAATTATTAATATGTTTCCAAAACTGATTTGAGTTAGTTTGGATATTATCCTCAATACTATCAAGATATGTTTTATAGCAAACTTCACAGACTTACGACTTACTTACTACTAGATCTTACATCTACTAGGGGTATTTGCAAACTCGTTATAATACGTTTCGAAAATCGTTTTTTTGTTTTATTGTATAAATCGTTAGCATAGCTATTCAAAAGTATGCTCAAGAAATTTCAAAGCGAAATACGAAGTCTTTCATATGCTACCGGTATGAAACAGAGAGTGTTCCAGTTTACAGTTTGGGCAGGAGCAAGTAGAAAGTAGCGGTAGACAGAAAGAAAAGAGGAGATGAACTGAATCATGCCTAAGAAGAAGAAGGATTACTGTATGAAAATACGGTGGAATCCCATATTAAAAAGTAAGAACTTCATATAATTTATTACTTACTTGAATTTCCAGTTTTCAGTATTATTTTTTTCAAATGCCTTTTTTTCAATTCAATTACATTATAACTCGGTAAATTATTGACCGATTCTCAAAAACCAAAGATATCATTATTTGTTATTAAATTATTTATTAATTGAACCTAATTTTGGAAAAATATGATTTTGAGTATCTTTTTTTCCCGAAAAAAAGAACGAAAAAAAAAGTGAAAAATTGATAAATTTTTTTCAAACGCCTCTCAATTCGTCAGTTTTTAATATTTTTAGCTAGAAGTTGGTTGAATTAATAAACAAACATGTAAATAATTTAAAAAAAAATATATTCGTTGCTTTCAGGTGAAATTGGCGACCTGCACATTGCATGTGATAGGTGGAGCAGCAGCTTATAACTATGAAATTTTCTAAGAAAAATATTTGAATAAATTCTGATGTAGTTTGAAATATGAAAAAAATGACCTCGCAGTTTAATTATTTCTTCCCCTTCAAAAAAAATCACAAAAAAGCATAAAAATAAACCTTTTTTTTTTCTTTATTTAAGTTCAGATGAGAACCAATTAATTGGAACAAATATTTAACCTTTAGAGGACGGGTCTGGTCCCAAAAGGGACCACCTATTTGGTCGGTTGTCCTGAGTTATACATTCGATTTATATATAAATTATACGATTTAAAAGAGGTCGATTTGTACTGAAAATTTCTCCTCCTCTACAGGTAAAATAACATAATAAATTTGTTACCATCTTACTACAAAATAATATTGCCAATTGTAAGTATTTTTGCTTTTAATCGCTGACATTGTGCATAGCATTTCATTCACTTTATGCCTATATCTTTTACAGGAATATTTCTTGGTGTGAAAGACATTTTGAAATGTTTTTTGTTTACTAATTAAAGAGTGTGTCGACAAACGGAATTAAAAGCATTTTTTTTGCTTCTATTGTTTTATTTATTGATATAGATTTTGAGGATATTGGCAGTTTTTATTTTATTCGGACCAATTCAGGTGCTTCAGGGCTCGTATGTCTTACTTTTTACATGCCAATGTGTAATCAGACACAATGTAACACTATTAGAAGTATGTAGTTGTAATACAAATAATGATCGAATACCTCCACAAGGCAAACTCCATTGAATAATGAACCAAAATAAACTCACCGTTCGGCAGCATCGACGGCATGATGAGCGACATCTTCGGTCTCCTGGTCTTGTTGTGGTGCAAAGCGGGCAGCAGCATGTGCTGGTCTGTGAACGACACTACGTAGAACGTGTCATCCTGCCTATTGATGGCCTCGAAGAACTCCGAGTACAACTGTTCGGGTGTAGGCGCAAACACCTGGAGCTCGTGTCTGGCCTCCAGCTTGACGGGATTCGAGGCCCTCTGCCTCTCCCGCCTGTACACGGACGACAGCATAGGGCTGTCCAGCCTGTACTTCTTCTTCCTCGGCTTTAGCCTCGTGGGTTTTTCTTGATTCGTTGAGTTGGCTATCTCGGTCATTTTGGGCGGAAGGTCCACCGGCTTACCTATCCACCTGAAAAATTGGTGTAGAGTATGGGAAGAGAAGCATTGTTCAGAACTCTATTCAAAATCACGACATAAAAATGTAAACACCGTTTTTAGATATTCTCTAATTGATAATACTAAGTATGAATAGCACGTAAATAAATATAAAAATAACGTAAATAAAAATTAAGTACATATATAAATGAAAAAACACTGGTACTTCGATTATTGTTGGAGATAGATTGATGGTTAAACGAGGAAGGTTTTAGAGGATTTTATGCCTTTTCTTCTTTATTTTCAAATTCAATTTATCTGTAATCGTTTTCTAAAGACAGTTCCAAGTAGTTCCTAAAAACAGTTCAGACAGTAAAGACAGTTCTAAAACAGTTGAGTTGACAGTTGACCAAAAAATTGAGAAAGCGCATTTTAAAATATGTTCCTAGTGATATTTTTTGCAAGTATTTATGTTGTAATTTATTTCTGATATAATGCCGTTAAATTCGATTTTTTTATGGACGCCATATTAGATTTTTTTGTCGTTAAATAGTGGTCAAAATTTGCTTTTCAACGGTGCATCACAATGAATTTAACTGATTATTTGAATGGTGCAAACTATTTAAATATTTAAAACGAATTTTAAAAAATGGGGTTACTTAAAGTACTAGTACAATTTTATGGGCAGCCAGATCTCCAGATCTCAGACTTATGGATTTTTATCTTTTGAGGATATAAAGAAATTAAATACACCCACTACAATCCTCAGAAAATGTAAAAATGTATCAAGAATATGTAAGATAGATATGAAAATGTTGAGAAAAGTAGTGAATTCAGCTTCGGTGCCAAAAGTGTTTTGAGGTGGGACGTCACAGAACAATTTAAGTAGATTATATTGTTTTTATTATTTTTTGTTTGTACTTTGCAAATTGAAGATTACCTACTTCAAAAAAATAGAGGTATATATTTTTTTACATTCACATTAGGCAACTTGTTTTTCTAGCGTTATGATACACTATTTAAAAGCAAATTTTGAGTCTATTTAACAACATAAAAAACTAGTATGGCGCCTGTAAGAAAATTTAATTTTTCATGTCATAATTCGTCCTCGAACCATATTGTTTGATTAAAAACAAATATAATTGTTAAACAACTTTTTTTAGGCTATTTTCCTTTGGAAATTCATCTATACAAATGCAAATTTCTATATTATGAAAATATATTTTAGACATTAATTTATGATATTTTTATGTCCAGGTAAGTATGTAAAAAACTAGCTATACTAGTGTTTAATATGATAGGTTTAAACGGTTCTGCCGCCTTACCTTTCCATGATGATAATAATTTATGCACTTACTCACCTTTCTAATTCCAAAACCAGTCTGGCACTCTCCGTTTGGTTAATAGCTGCAGGACACATAAAGAATGGCGAAAATTTTGAAGTTTTATTTTCATCCTTCTCATCGGGGGCCCACAACAAACTCCTTCCGTGATGATCGTTCAATTTGGGCATGTCGCTCTTTATGAGATCTAACTGACTTTTTGTACTAAATGAATTCCTGAAAGTAAAATTAAAATATGCAAAATATAGCATGCATACTAAGGCGTTGAATAATTACCTTAGAAAATCTAGATTAATGCCAACTAAAAATAAAAATATACATAGCACAATGCTCTTCTTTGCGTTTTTGTTAACTTTTTGACTCTGGCTCATGGAATTATCTTCGAATTGAGCCAGTCTTTCTTTCAATTGTGTATTTTCCTGAAAAAAATCAGTGACAAAAAAAATAATTAGAGATAATATCAAACTATAGGTCACATTTAATCAGGCAATTTAAATTGGAGAAATATCTCTTAATAAAGAATGCACTATGTATAATAAAGGAGCATTTACAAAATATCTTAACAAATCCCTTGCTATAGCAATGAAGGCAAGTCTTCAAGTAACAGCTTAAACAACACTATATTTATAATTTATCTATCTTGATTACTGTGTCTACGTTCATAAAGTACATTAAAATCCGATTTTTCCTATATGAAAAAAAAGGAGGCAAACTAGAGATAAAAGCACTATTAGATATACATATCCCTTTTTTTAATTGTTTTAATTCTTTTTACACACAATAATTGTATGTAAAATAAATGTATGATTAATGTATTTGTAACTTGATATGGTGAATAAATAAATAAATAAATAAATAATGTATGTTGATTATATAATGCATGTAAAATTAATTAATAATTAATTAAACTACATGCTTATTGAAAAATAAAAATTTTATTTTAACCAATGTTCGGTTATCAACCCAGGATATGGATATAAATAAACTCCCTAAAATAAATGCAAATATCTGAGTTTCAACTTTTAAGGCACTTTACCAGGCAGAATGACTCATCCATGCAAATGTACGTAGGTTGCTTTCTCTTATAGTCATCTTTTAGTTAATGAGAGGCTCGCATGATTGGACACTGTCTTGTTGCAATAAAACATATTAAAATTATTAATTCATTTTTTTTGTACAGATCTAATTTCACGTTTAAAATGAAAACCAGTAGTAAATTTAGGTTTCTGGAATGATCATTAGCTTATAATAAAGTTGTATTAAAATTACAATGATGGTAGTTAATGTATCTATGTATGGTACAAATCTTTGAGATATTAAAAAAAATATATAAAACCCAATATATTTATGCATATTTTATTACTCTGATTATCAATGCATAAGGTTATTGTTTAAACCGAACTATGTTGATATGATACCTTTCACTAGCCCAATTTTTTTATTCTGAAAATATCTATTATAAAAAAACTTTAAACTTGTTTCAATAATACGCGTTTTATTAAACTGTCATTAGCTACATATAGAACAATGTTTTTTTTTTGTATTGCAATGCTCATGTATGTATTTCCTCAATTAAATTTCGCCTCTTATTATTATTTCTTCCTTATTATTGTATGATGATCAATTATTGCATAGATTTCTATATTTAGATAAAAAATGCACATGAAAATAAACAATACACCAGAAAAAAAACCTGTTGAAGGGAAGGTCACCCACCATAACAGACTTATAAATCAATATCCAATGAAGTGAAAGGATGAAACGATTAAAATGAAAACAAGATAGCATTAAGATTATCAAAAATAATACTCCCTAACAATGTATCATTAAAAAATGACTTATAAAATTAGAGATAAATTTAAACCAAATTTCAGATCTAAGTTAAAAAATGTAATCTAGATATTTCAAAATTGTGTTGGCCCATCAAGTGGCCCACTTAAAACCGAGCATAACATCAGGAAATTAGGTGAATGATAAGGATCCTTAACCTGAAAAAAGTGGGCATTGTGTTCCCTTCCCCAGTTTTTGTTTCACAATAGATAATGAATTTTACAATTTAATGGAAAGATTATTTATGCTAGAAGGTATAATATTCTATTACCTTGCTAAATCAGAGACACACTGCTTTGCACGAAGTAAAGGATTAATAAAAAAAATTGTGCAATTTACAAAATTACTAATTGCGTTATCTACACCTTTAATTAAATTGAGCAATGTAAGCTTTGACCTAGTATCTTATTGATATGGCTTATTTATTTTGTTTTCATGTTTGTTAACCTTTATTTATTATACAAAAGTACAAGTATCTACTACTGCAGTCTGGGAATATTACAATGCAGTATTATTTTCTCCCAAGTTGTGTATTGTTTTATCTACCTGTTCCAAAACGGTAAACAACGATATCTGAAGGTTTTCCATAATCTTACAAATAGCTACTTCACACTTTTCATGCTATTTAATTACATAAGTTTAGATTAATTCTATTTTTAGAATTATCATAAAGGGGAAATGTTTTTTGATATATAATGTGTATTGTTATAATAAATAAAAACTTAAATAATGCTAATACATTTGTGATTAATTAAATTTTTAACTACCAAAAAAACATACAAACAAAATTCAAATAAAATCATATTAGTAATCATTGTGGAAACATCCAGAATACTGTTACCATTAGTATTATTCAAGTGTAGTAGGACATACAGTGTTATTCAAGAAACTATGTAACATACATTAATATTTTGTTGGATAGCCATGGTTCTTTATTACTTCTGCGTATCTCCTACCCATAGAGCTTATCAAAGTTTGACATAACTCTACAGGTATCGAGTACCAGGCCCTACTAACAGCTTCATACAACTCATCAAAATTTTTAAACTGACGCTGACAAACTCTCTGTTTTACTTCACCCCATAGATTCTCTATGGGGTCGGGGTCAGGGCTACAAGATGGCCAGTCAATAATAGATACGGAGTTATTAATTAACCACTGTTTTACAGATTTCGCAGTACGTTTGGGATCATTGTCTTGAACAAGCTTCCACGTAACAGGCATAAACTCACCAGCGTATGGTTGCAGAATAAGAACCATGGCTATCCAACAAAATATTAATGTATGTTACATAGTTTCTTGAATAATGAACATTTTTCTATATCGTTTCTAATTATGTGTCCTTCGAAAAATGGTAGGTAAATGGCAATTATAAATATAAAAGTTGAACTGAGACAGATGGAGCACAAAATAAGTTACGAATTGATTCGCTTTAGAACGCATGTTTATTGTATATATAATTGTTGGGATGGGTTAAAAACTAAATGACATAATGTGCATAAGTTATGCTAAAACAATGCCGTTTCTAATTATGTGACCGCCACTGTATAATACATATACCTACATCTGAGTACATTATTTAAAAATATATACAATTGGCTAAGCCACATCTTCCGTCTGTAAGCTGATGTAATTCATTGGTTAGAGGAAAGAGCTACAAGTAGCCCAATAACATTACAACCTTCGCGGTGACCCCGCCCACCACTGTAAAAGGTTTAGTGTTATTGGTCTGTGCCCTTCCCCTTAAGTTCACTCAATAACATCACACGCTTCACAGGGTGGTGGGCGGAGCCCTCGTGAGCGGTGTAATGTTATTGGTCTGTAGCCCTTCCCTCCAAGCAATGGAGTACTTATATCAACTTACAGATGGAAGATGTTTCTTTGCCAACAGTGTAAGTGTATATATACTAAAATAAATATTAAAAACAGTACTAAAAATTTGAAAAACAATAAAATATTCGTGATTTGTTAAAAGCGCATTAGTTGGTTAGTGTAAAATATCAGAAACTGTTTGTTAAATGGACATCAGTCGATGACGAATGATCACTCCAAATGAAAGTATCTAAATTTTGTCTGTTTAGAAATAGCATGTTTATAATCTTCATCTACTAAAGTCGTCTTCAGTATCAAAAAACTATCCAGATCCAGAATAAGCTGAGGGAATCTTATGAAGTTATGTGATTTACAAAATCCAATCAGAACGCTATAGCTGCTAAGGAACTGGACAAATTTTTGTTAGCGGGGATTAAATACACCCCCTCTTATACTTTCAATACAACGCACATTAGGACCTCACAATTCAAGGACATACCAAGAAAGACACCACTCACCATTTGTAATCTTTCATTCTGCTCCGTCAGCTCCTTCACCTTTTCCTCCAAAGAGGTCAAGTAGTCCTTCTTCTTCTTCCTGGAGAGGTAAGCAGACTCCCTGTTCTTTATCTTCCTCTGCTGCTTCTTCAAGAGCTTCGGGTCAACGTTGGAATTGGAGCCTACCGAATAACTTCTACCGGGACTTATCACTACCGAAGGCATAGTAACCGTCTGCGTAATATTAGGCACACTAGTCACCGGAACGTGAGTAACAGCTGGTGGTAACTGCGGCAGAGTTGCGGCGCTGTTCATAGGTACTGTCCTTACGTTTTCGAGAACGACCACATTGGTGGTTGCATTTGTACTGCTGGTACACGTCACAGAGGGATTTATCTTGAAATCGCTGTTCTTAATCACAACTACTTTATTGCTCTTAGAGGGTGGTATCGTGTATGGAGTCTTCGGTACTATCGGGACACGTTTTGGGGGCAGCTTCGATAAGGTCTGACCTTGAGGAACTATCTGTACAGGCTGAGCGTAAACGATGCTACTGGGGGGGGCTTGGGAACCCTCCGACGTTACTTATTACCACGGTCCCCGAGTTCGGGGAGTGTGGAGAGCGCGGTGGAGATTTTATTTCTATTTCGTCTTTGATGTCGCGCTGAGGGCTGCGTCTCGTCGGCGACGACTTGATCGAGTCAGAAGAACTAGAACTGTCCGACGGTTCAATCTTAATTTCGGACTGCAAGTTTGGAAAGGCGTCGGGGCCCCACTGTGAGAAATCCATCTGCTGGAGTTCGCTTATTTCTTTCGACAGCTCATCATCCTTGGAGTAAGGCGGTGAGGCGATATCGGACAATATCTCTTCGGGGCTCTTATCGAAGAAAGAGTTGAGCACGCTCATCTCGTCCTCGCCAGGATTCAAGAGCAACGGGATGTCCAGGTCTGACGAAAGCTGTGTTAAGAAGTCTTCGTCAGACGTAACATCCATAAAATCTGAAAGTATAGCGAATATTAATGTTTAAGAGTATGGTGCATTAAGGGGGCGTATTTACCTGTGGAATACGACTGGTCGCTACATGACTCTGGGGAACTTTTGAAAGCGTAAGCGTCCAAGGTGAATAGATCATCCGTCGTTAACATCTTTGGATAAATGCAATTATATCACGAAAAAACTAAAAAGCCGCATCAACTACTTAACCTGATACATGCTTTCAACTTATGTTGCTGACGTCGAGCCAGTTCTAGTGCTTTCTAATGTTTTTATCTACAACGACATCAACTCTGCTGCGCACTTAACGTTTGACGTAGATTTTGTTGTCAAATTCGTCAAATTGATTTCTGTTGTGCGTAAAAGACGTAAGAGGGCGCTGGGAACAAACTTAATCATAGATATTATATGTAAATAGAATAAGTTTAAAATACGACGTACTCAATTATTATGAGAGGAGTTAGAAAATGGGAGCCTTATTATTAATGGCTACATTCAGAAGATAAATAAAATCGGGGAGTTATAAATAAGCCATCAATCACGGGACACGTGACGATGAACAGTTTTGATGAATTTATCTGAATGCACTTTTTCAAATTTTTTGAACAATATTCCAGTTCATATATGAGGGCAGCTATCGAATTTCTTTTTTTGTGTTGCCTCGCCTTCATGGTCCATATTTAGTTATTTCACGTTAAGGTTATGTGTACTGTAATTTGTCAAAGTAGAAAAACCCGTTCAGCCAATTGTTTGACGTTGAATGTCTGACTACCGTAGTCGGACTATTCGCTGAACACAGCCAATGGTTGTCACATAATATAACAGCCTTGACAATTAAATACGAACAAATTAGGTACAACCTTTTATAATTACTAACCTACTACTATTTTTTAATTGCTCATGGAGTGATTGACTGTCATATATATTTTGTACACTCGTTTCCCTCTTAAGTCACCAAATCCGTGCATCAGCTTCTCGCTTAAATTACTAATAAAAATTGTACATATTCATGCGAGAATCCAATTTATAAACGTAGTTCTAAAACTTTTACAGGCGGCGACTTGGGAGTGACAGTTTCGTGACATAATAGGGAAAAACGTGGTGAAATAAGAGGAAATGTGAATTAAGCGAAGGTGACTTCGAAGGTGAAAACGAAGAGTGAATCGAGTGTATATGATATTGTTGAATTCGATGTTATCAACATTATTCTTAAAAATGAAAACAAATGCAAAAATAATAGTCGAGTAGTAACAGTAGACGAGTTGAAAACACAAATATTATTCTTCTACCGTTCCATAGACTTCTGTGTGGTGAATTTAAAATTTGAAGATAGCCGTTTAACCTAGTTTCCTTTTTACTTTTTATATATATTTGTTGTTTGGTATTTGCTATTTTCTATATTTTGTTACATCTTAACCATTATTCCTTCTTTGTTTGACCTTATCTGTTCTAGTTTTAATGTACTTATGTGGTGATAAAACTAATTCATAAAAATCCATTGTCCTAATTTTAAAATACAGAATATGATTGTTATTATTAAGTATAATTATTAAGTATATACACAGCCTATCCCAGTTCAAATATTTAAGCTAGTTGAGTCTCATTTATATAAAAATTTATCCAAAAATTTATTTAGAGCCATGGAACCAGTGGTTCTAGTTCACGGTGGGGCAGGAAAAATTAGCAACGATGAAGTAGCAAAGAAACTCATCGAAGGCGTAAAAACGGCAGCCAAAGTCGGTTATGATATACTGTTAAAGGGAGGCTCCGTTATCGATGCAGTTGAAGTTTCTGTGAGATATCTGGAGGACGATGAAAACTTCAATGCAGGTAAAGGGTCCGTGTTAAACCTAGAAGGAGAAGTAGAGATGGATGCTAGTATCATGATGGGTGCAGATTTAAGTGCTGGAGCGGTAACAGTAGTAAAAGATATTAAAAATCCTATCAGTTTGGCGAGATTGGTAATGGAGAAAACAACCCATATCCTATTAGCAGCTGAGGGAGCAAAAAAGTTCGCTGTCTCACAGGGAATAGAGATATTACCTGAGGGGGCCCTAATCACCGAAAAAACCAAGAAAGCTTTGTCAGAATACTTGGCCAGCGAAGAGGATAAGGGGAAGCAGCATGAACTAGGTAATTTGAGTAGCATTCAATGGATAAAAAATTTCAGTGTTATTTTATGTTTAATTATTGTATATAACTGCCATCCAAAAAAAATGTCATCAAAGTTGGCCCAGTAAAAAAAGACGTATAGAGACATCCAAAAAAAACCGTCATCAAAGTTGGCCGAGAAAAAAAATACGTATTTCTATTCTTAATCGAATTTATAACCTTATTTACTTGTCAAGACTGTCACATCATATGACAGTCATTGTTTATTTTACAAATTGTGACAGTCACTTGTCAAAAGTTTGACATAATCTAAAAGCTTAGACATGACCGCTATTTCCATCTCTCTCGTTCATAGCCAGAGTTGATGACGTTTTTTTTGGATGTCTATATTTCTATTCTATCTTAAATTTATAAACTTATTTAATTGTCAAAGCTTTCAAATTGACAGCCAGTCAAAACCGAAAGACTTGGCATTCGACATGACCATAGCTGTCATGTCGAATGCCAAGTCTCTATAGCTTTTATCTCTCTCGTTCATAGCCAACTTTGATGACGTTTTTTTTGGATGTCAATTCAAAATTTATGAAACATTGGAGTATTTTAATAAACCCTAAATTGTAACTAAATAAACATACATAAATTGTGTTTAAATTTTTAAGTTTGTAATTATGTGGGTCCAGCAAACATTTGAAACAATAACCACCATTTGTTTTATAGATAACTTTTTCAAATAAAAGTTGTCTTCGTTCTCTCAGTTGTTTTCCAGATGTGATATTATATTTGTTTTTTATATAGCACAATGTTTTTGTTATTATTTTTTTAAATCAACCTACTGTTCTGCACATTATATAAAATTTTCATGAGCTTACATGAGTACGTATTTCGAGAAAATTTAGTTTTGTCGTATTAAAAAGTAAGTAAAAAGTTTCCAAAGAACAAACTAAGGAATTATTCTAGATATATGATGGACCCTGTATAAGACCATGTGATTATTTTGATCTTTTTAATAGAACTGTTGATGACTCCAAGGTTATTTTCAGGCACAGTGGGGGCAGTTGCAGTAGATAGCGAAGGCAGACTAGCAGCAGCGACATCTACAGGAGGCAGACAGGGAAAGCTCCAGGGTAGATCCAGCGATACCTGTATTATAGGAAGTGGTACTTACGCTGATGATAATATATGAGCAGTGTCGACTACTGGACACGGGGAAACAATTGCAAAATATTGCCTCGCGCATGCCATACTAAAGAGCATGGAAGGGGGAAAAACCGCCAATATGGCCACCAACGAATGCATAGAGCTGATGACGAAAAGACTGAATAACACTGCTGGCGCAATAACATTATCAAGTAAGGGAGACGTGGGAATAGGTTTCAGCACCAACAGGATGAGCTGGTGCTACAGAAAAGGGGACAAGTTGCATTTTGGGATAGATCATGACGAGCATCAGATTGAAAAAATATGACTATTATAAATAATGCAAAATGAATAATTAAAAGAAAATAGAATGTCGTGTAACATTTTATTGCATGATTCTTTAATTTGAACAGTTGCTTACAGTTGCATATTTACCATAACTCAATAAATTAAAATATTATTTTCCATCTATCCTTTCTTCTATTCATTTTTGTTCTGGCCTATCTAAGATCCTTCTTACCTCAACCTCAATATAATTAGTGCCATTATCATGACCACTCCCTTTAAATCATATCTTTTGTAATGGTCAGAATTTTTTTTATTGCAATTTCCAGTTCCTCGTTATTGTTATTTGTTATCTGTAAGTGCCATTCTGAATAATCATCTAAATCGCATTCCGAAGTGACATCGTCTACTCCTATAAGGATATTATATATAAAAAAAAAATGTTGGAGCAGAATAGCTTATCCAGATTTAATTTTAGCACATACCTTTTGTAAATACCCAGCCTCTGTTTTTTCTCACGTCTAAGTCAGCAGAAATACGGATCGTTCTAATTTTTTCCCCATACGTCTTCTTGAACCATTCAATATCAGTTTTTTCTACGTATATCGCTTACTATCCAAATGGGTTTTAGATCAGCTAACGAAAAATATTGACATGAATGGTAATCTAATTTTAATGTTGGTTACTAACCAGAATCGCAAGTCGCTTTGCAAAAATAACCGGGATTTTCCGCCCCTAATCCTGTCGCTCCAGTTTATCATGTCACGCCTATAGTTTTCTTTGTAAGGTCCATCGCTCATTAGCTCGGTCAAGTTTAGATTATGATTTTCTGCATACAGGCCCTTCAATGGACCCGATATTCGAAGTATGGAGCATTTCTCTTCACCTAGCCTAAAAATAACGTGTAGGTACGATAACTACCTGCATGTGGATAATATTAAATCTAACTTACAGTGTTTTTATTTTCTCACAGATGTAATCCTTTCCTGATTTTCTCTTTCCACTAAATAGAAATATGATCTTTGGAGCCATTCTTATCAAACAGAAATGTATCAGAATTGATTATAAACACGTACAGGTACAGACTAAACGTTTTAAAGACTAATGGTGGGTTCATGCAGAAATTTTTAGTAATAAGAATAAGAATAGTAATAAGCATAAAAGTTAAACCTTCGTTTTATAATGACCCAGTTCATGCAGTAAACATAATTTTTAGTAATAATTTTAAAAATAAGGATTTGCTGCATGAACTGGGTCATTATAAAACGAAGGTTTAACTTTTATGCTTATTACTATTCTTATTCTTATTACTAAAAATTTCTGCATGAACCCACCATAAAATGTATATCTGAAATCTCCTAATACATGAAATTCCATATATCCTAAATATATTAAATCTACAGTATTATTTCTGTAGCTATAGATACTACAAGTAGAATATACAGAAAGTGGATAAATATTTTGTTCTTTTTTTTTCTACATTTTTAGTAAAGAGTATTTTGACTACTAAAGTAAGTATAAAAAAAGGTGTTTAAGCAACCAGTAACTATAATCCACCTCTAAAAGTACAAAACATCTAAATAGATCTAAAAGTGCATAATATAATATAATCTTATGGTGGGTTCATGCAGAAATTTTTAGTAATAAGAATAGTAATAAGCATAAAAGTTAAACCTTCGTTTTATAATGACCCAGTTCATGCAGCAAATCCTTATTTTTAAAATTATTACTAAAAATTATGTTTACTGCATGAACTGGGTCATTATAAAACGAAGGTTTAACTTTTATGCTTATTACTATTCTTATTCTTATTACTAAAAATTTCTGCATGAACCCACCATTACTTATTACAGAAACAGATTTTCATAAATAAAAAATATGTATGTATTTCAAATGTTTTGTTAACGTTAATGTTTTATTTCACAAACTAGTACATACAAAAATTAAATTGTTTCTTGTGTTCCTGTAAGTTTACAATCATAAATCACAAAACCATAGAAATCCAATATGTATGGTTTGCTATTTTCACCAATCATAACCTCAACTTTTTCGTGTTTTATGGTGGGTTCATGCAGAAATTTTTAGTAATAAGAATAAGAATAGTAATAAGCATAAAAGTTAAACCTTCGTTTTATAATGACCCAGTTCATGCAGTAAACATATTTTCCTAGATTTTATATTTTCAGGTAACTCAGTTCAATATAAAGTACCTACATAATAATATGTGGTAGGACTCCAAACTGCAAATACAAATATGAGATTTTGTAAAGGCTGCCGTCCTAAAATATGTTAATAGTATATATAAATACTACCTATTTCCTGCGTTCTAAAGAAAAATAGTCGACTTGGTAAACAATACAAATCGCTAGTTGATTCTAAATTTATTAGATATTTTTAATAGGGGTGTGCGAATATTCGAATTTACTAATTATTTAAGACGAATTAAATCGAATAATTCGATTCGAAATTCCAATCGAATAATACGAACCATTCGAATAATTCGAGTATTTCGAATATTTATCAAATATGTAATAAATAATTATTATTTTCAATCAATCTGTCGCTTTTTTACATTAATTTTAATCAAATCACTTTAGAAAACTTCAAATAAATACAGAAAGTCTGATACAATAATTGTTTAATCTAGACTATTTACAAGTCTAGATTAAACAAAAAAATTAATTGGGAGACTATTTCTGGCAACAAAGACATTCTTCTTTCAATAACCTGTGTCCCCAGTTGACGAAAATAGTTAGAATTATTCGAATAGTTCGAATATTTGATTCGATTCGAACACTATTCGCACACCCCTAATTTTTAATACCAATTTGTCAAATTCATATGATTGATTATTCGACTTTAGTCATATTTCATCTCTCCCCGTTTTTTTGTTTTGTTTTAGTTTGGGCATTTAACAATAGTTTTGACCAGGGAGTGTTTTTTTAATAAGAACAAGTCACTTTTTTTAGAAAAAAAAAATTTGGAATACATCAGGTAAATGTTTGTAATAAAAAAAGTGTATGTAACCCTTTTTTATCTATTGTTGAAATAGTAATAGATGAAGTATCACCGGGCTCTGCTGAAGGACTATTTATGTGCTTTACCTAACTTACTACCATTTCTTTCCTTGATTATCTGTCCTTGGTTTTCTGTTGCCCAGCAACGATTTATGTACGTTATTTGACATTTGTTTGTTGTTTGAGGTTATGGATCTTATATTTACAAATTTAAATTGGTTTCTGAGATGACTGAAAATAAAGTGAAGCTTTGTAGACTTTGCATGTACGAAGAAAAATGTGCCGACGACGAAAACAAGATGCTCAACGTCTTTGACGATGGTTTGACCGAAATTCAGAAAAAAATAAGGACATGTACTCAGCTTCAAGTAATATATCGGTATTTTCATTCACAGTACAGAACCTAATAAAACCTTATTTTAGCTGACGCCTAACGATACTATTCCACCAAATATATGCAAAAAGTGTCTAGGTGTTATAGAGGAGTTTTATACTTTTTTTGAGGCTTGTCAAAACACAGACAAAACCCTACGAGAAGTTTTTAATGTTAACACAATATGTACACAAACTTCACAAGATATCACACCTCATAGTTCAAATAATTTAAGCAATGAAAGTACCATGTGTGGTCCCACAAATGATTATGATCTAATTTATCGAAATCAGACGTATGTTACAAATATCGATTATATTAACAAATCTGTGATTCCCGACAAAATAGATAATTATGATAACATAAACGACAAGATCTCTAAAACTGAAGATGACATTTTAGATGAATTTATTGATGAGAGTGATTCCGATACATCGTCATCAGCGCATGACGTTAAAGAACACAAAAAATAGAAAAACAGTGAAATTTCCGGAAATTATTAGAAGTAATTCCATATCGTGTAATAGTGATAGCGTGATATATTCTCACCTTGACGAGAAGAAACTTAAAATTTTTGGAATGGACGAGAGTGTAAGTTTCAATAAACCTTGTAATTACCATTAATATTTTGAATTGTAGATGAAAAAAGTAATAGACGAGAGCTTGTACGCATGCAGTGTTTGTTCCAAGAAATTCACATCATATTTCGAGTATCAGGATCACCAGTTATCTCACGATGGCGAACTAGTTTTCTCCTGTTCGAAGTGTAACAAGGTCTTTTGTAAGAGAGATGAACTTGCAGAACACAACAGGAATCATAAAGTTCACTGCAATCTTCGCAATGTGAAAGTTTTACCGGATAGTTTAGCATCCCATCTGCAAAAACACAGCGACAGTCGCGGGTAAGCATGAAAGGCTCTGTTGTAGTTTACAACTAAACATAATCTAATGTTTTAGATGCTGCGATTATAATAATGGACACACCTCAAAAGCAGCCCAAGAAGAATATTTTAAATTGCGACACGCAGGGATCAAGGCATTCGCTTGCGACATCTGCGGCAAGCGTGTTAACTGTGAATCCTCGATGGACCGCCACATGGCCTACCACCATTCAGCGCGGCCGTATCGCTGCAAATTCTGCAATTTCTCCTCGAAATCGATCAGCATCCTGAACGTCCACACGTCTAGAATGCACGAGACGAAGAGGTGCGTCTGTGAACTGTGCTTCAAGTGGTTCAAGTCGGAACTGAGCCTGAAGCAGCACATGAAACGCATGCATAGTCCTAAAAACTACATTTGCGACGTTTGCGGCAAAGGTTACATGAACAAGAGTAACTTAAAGACGCACATCATGAAAAAACACACACGGGAAACGTTGTACGATTGTTCAACATGTGGCAGGGATTTTTTCACCATGAAAGAATTGAAGGAGCACATGCGCATACACAAAGGTGGATGTTTAAGTTGTCCTAAGTGCGGCAGGGAGTTCTTCTACAAGAAGCATCTAGAGAGACACATGTTGACCTGTGCGCCCCGAGATAAACATCGTAAGATTGCTTGTTGGCGTCTTAAAAGTTCGGCTTCCCTTCCAAATTCATCGCTTGGAAGCTTTATGTAACTATATTTTTTTACAAACAATAAATCATAATATTTAAACTGGTTTTATTTATTTTTTTTATTTCAATAACCATACAGATATTACGCCATCAACAAAATTCACTTTAAATGGCAGATTTTTCGGCATATATCGATCTTTTAACATTACATTATTTTACTGAAAACTTACACAAATTACACACACACACACACACACACACACACACACGTACAAATTACACACAAATTACTTTTTCTACTCAAGAATTTGTATGTGAAAAAAAAGAAACAAAGTATTTTAGGTCTAGGGTGACTTCGCTAGTAAGCCGGCCCCCCTAGTAGTCGGCCGAAATTCATTTCAAATGCATATAACTTAAAATATACGATATATGAAAGCTTGTTTCTTGTTGCTATTGGTCGGCCACAGTATCAAGTAAATCCCGCCAATTTTTTGGCACCTACTGTTAATTAATAGAACTAGTCAGGTTCATTTTAAAACTGTGGTTAACGGTTATGTCGAAAAACACGCGTGTTTAAATTTGAAAAACTTGTGGTTGGTTATTTTGAACGGTAAGTAAAAATACTTGTAAAACATCTTAGCAATTGTTTTGTGTTATGATAGCCTGAAGAATACTTTGGATTATCAGATAAAATCAGCAGGAATGCCTTTTTTTGCATTTATAGGTTAAAAATCCAGTGGCCGGTAACCCGCATAGTATTATTAAGTGAATTTCAGTAGTCGGCCTTCATGGCCGACTACTAGGCTCTGAATGGTAAAATGTTTGTCTTTTTTTTTACTCTGTAACTAAGATATAGTCATCGTTGTCTTAAAGATAGCTAGATTAAGGTTACGGTTAGATAAATTTTAGTAGTCGGCCACTATAATACTTACTTTAGATCATGATTCTTACATTTGAAATATAGGCCGACTACTGAAATATGTTTTTAAAAGTCATTTTTCCAGTGGTCGGCCGTAAATTTTTTTAACAGGATTTAAGGGATTTGTATCCAGTTTTTTTCTATAATATCCTTTTTAGACTATGGAAACTAAAAGAAAAAGGAAGTTTCATCAACACTCAGAACAAAATCTACAAGAAGCTCTTCAGGCATTTAAGGATGGCGCGAAAATACGGGAAGTTTGTAGAAGATTCGGTGTACCTAGGTCTACATTACAGGACCGCATCAAGAGGAGGGTCCCCGACAAACCTCGATGCTGAAGATAACACAGAAAAGAACGTTGGTTGTGATTTTTGTCCCAAATGGTTTCACCTTGGGTGTACAAAGTTTTTCGGACGTAAATATGATGAAGTTGCTGAAGAAAATTTCAAATGTGATTTTTGTAACGAATAAGACTGGTAGCATTGTTTTCACAAGAGAATATGAGTTTAATTTACTATTTTATTTATTTATTTACTAGACATGTTGATGGCCAAGAAATTTGTTTTGTTTATCATTTCCTAGGTATATATTTTGTTATATTTACTAATAAAAGAAGTTTATATATGATTAAAAATGGTTTAATTATTTATGAGTACTTATCAGCATAACTTTATCTTCTACATTTCGTAGTTAATATGAAAATTAACGGTTTATTAGTCATGCAATGCAAAAAGCCAATAATTTCAATACGGTCCTGTACAAATAGTGGCCAAAATACTATGGCCGACTACCCACTTATAGGTGGCCGACTACTGATTTTTAACGGCCGACTACTGATGAAAGTGCATGTTTTTGCATGAAAAAATCGTGCTAATAAGTATTAAGATTAATCTAAATATGTTATGTTACTAAACTGCAGCAAAATGTTCAAAGTTTATTTTTATTCCACAGTCACTACCACATCATAAAATATGTATTTTTTTACAAATCGCCGAAGTTGAATTTTACCTAATCTGGCCGACTACTAGCACAATCACCCTACTAGCGAAGTCATTGACTTCAGTCGTTTCGCCCGACCGTCTGGTAGACTTTAGAGCATTATTATTAGTGTGTTCGAGGTATTTATGTCGTCGGCGTCGGTATTACACATTAATAATAAAATGTCATATGTGCAAACGACTAAAAAACTACCATTTGCAGACAAAGTGAATAAATCTATTGGTGATTTCGGAGATTTATTTTATGATGGCACGACCATAATACGTAGTCTGTATGGAAAAACTGCTGTGTTGGGGCAAACGCGATTGTAGCCATCACATAAAAAGTGTGACACAAAATAAAAAGAGGATATGCCCTTGAGAACTCGTTTATGTTGATAATATGATGACGTAATAAATGAGCCAGTTAAAAATACACTCGAACCCCTCTTAATTCACCTTCGCTTAATTCACATCCTCTCTTATTTCACCACGTTTCTCCCTATTATGTCGCGAAACCTTCCCGGTTAAGTCGCCGCCTGTAAAAGTTTTAGAACTACGTTTGGAAATTGGATTCTCGCATGAATACAATTTTTAATGAAAAAAATGATTGTGTAATACATTAAATATGGACACCTAACCTTTAAAATAGGTTAGGTGTCTTTTAAAAATATTTAACCTTTAAAATATTCATTCAAGTGGAAAATTGAACTTTGTCACGCACGACTGGGTATACTTACGTTTATTTTTTTGTTCAGTTGGCTCATTTTTCGTTATAACAAGTGCTGTGGTATATCTCTAAATATTTCTTTTTGCAGGTAAAACATGAAAAAGTTGACGTTATGATCGCAACTTAAGCGAGACTAAATTTCGCTACTTAAGCGAGGTGGTGATGCACGGAT